>JBBPCY010000002.1:17670495-17707075 GCA_037974405.1 Brachyalestes nurse | reverse complement strand
CTCTATCTTTAACCCCTTTTAAGCCACAAGCTTTTGAAATATTGATGTCAAAATCCAGTATTTCTTAAAAAAAACTCTGGCGCTTAAAGGGTTAAAGTCCTGTGGGGATACTTAGGTAAATGTATGGGGAAGAACATTTCAGTCACCATGGATGGTCTGTGGACAGCATTTGAGCATTTTTTTTAACAGTTTTTCAGCTTTGCCATCAAAGAGTTTATGTGTTATATTGTCCCTGCTCTTGGCTGATGGTCTAAAATTGTCTAAAACAGATGACAGTGCCTGCATTACTGCACTGAAAGTGACTCTGTTATTATATGGGAGCTTTATTCATTCCAAATCCACTTTATCATACTGGGATGATGTAGATTCATTAACTGATTTTGCTACTAAATCAACAAAGGTTCGAAGCGCAGGTTGGAGAGAAGAATAGCACTTTGGTTGGGTTACGAGGTGTTTTAATGTATGCGTTCGAGGCACAGTGACCTCAGTTATCTCTGCAATCTCATCAGTCTCCTTCATTATTAGACAGCCGGAGGTTGATTTATAATGTAATCTAAGTTCCTATCATACTTTATGGACAAATGTGTCTGTGCTTCATAACCTCCCCCATCCTCCCCGACCCAGCAATATTCTGCATGAGGAGAATATAGCTGTTCCTGTCTTGTTCCAGGCACCTAAACACTTTATGAGTCTCCTGGGCTCCGGATATCTCCTCATCAGGAGCGACAGGCAGAAGGGGCTTTTTGCTAATGGATTCCCACGTCTCTAAAGGGGCGCTGCAAAAGGCCTTAGCGGATGAACAATGGGGTCTGGATTGGACTCAGAACAGAAGTATACAAAAGGGGAGCATTAATGTCAAAGGGGACAGATTCATGGTGCTCTTTTGTACTATTTTCTCTTTGTTTCATCTTCATGCAGGGCTGAGCCTGCAGCACTCTGACGTAGCTGGGGTGGCTTCAGCTGCTGGGTCACAGCCACACACACACGCAGAAAAAAACCAGGACAGGTCACAACCTTTGACTTCTCACTCCGCTTTACTGATTCTACCACCAATCACACTCACTACCCACCAGCATGGCTTACATCACTCCCTCGCTGACCGCCAGCCATACCAACAGTTACTCTGAAAGCACAGCAGAGCATGTATTACATCTTATGCCTGTTAAACTGATACGTTTTATGTGATGAAATTGTGATAGTATGGACATTTCGCAGTGCTCTTGCTGTAATTAACACTGATTTAATGACTGATTTCACTGTTGTCTGATTTTTGTATGGAAGCTGGGGTGTGTTTGGTGGTGGGGTAAATCTAGTTAACACACACTAAAATGAGCTGCATAGATAGCTAACTTGTTAAAGTTAAAAAGATGATAACTAGCTCTCTAGCTGTCTTCTCTTTAAAATGTTTATGCTAAAACAATCACTGCTGGATATAGACATTTTAGATATCATGAGGGGGCAAGACCACAATAAAAAGAGACACCATCTTATTATATTATGCTCAGTGTGAAATTAAGCTGCATTTTCTGGATGTCTGATTTGTGCTTTGTGTACAAAATAAAAATATAATTATACTGCAGTGCTTTAAATTGGGTCTATAGTCCCTAAGACTCTAATATAAATAGAACATAAGGGTGTGCACTTACTGTATCATAACCATATTAAATGGTTATTTGCTGAACTACAGCAAATAATGTCCCAGCTGTTTTGAACTACAGTTTACAGGGTACAGTATAATGAAAAACAGTGTATCATGAGGCCACTCACAAATTGGTACTGCCCTGACACTGCTGTCCTCTCCCTGTAAATCATCTTCCTCTGCTCCATCCTTCCTCCATCCTCTCTCTATTTGCCTTTCTCTTCATTTGATCTGAGTTTTCAAACTCCTTACAGCACAGGAGAGAACAATTTAAGAAAACAAATAAGTGCTCATCAAAATATGGGAGATAATAGTGGCCTAAAAGAGAATTCCACAGATTATTTCCACATTTCTGTATTATTTAATGTAAAAAAGACGTTTTGAGAGGCTCGGTGTGAAATGCACTTTTCTCAATAAAAGAAAAGCGAGTTTTAGAGACCTTTGACAGCTGTGGCGATAAGAATGAAGCGTCCAAAAATGTAATGTTTCTAAAAGGTGAAAAACAGAAAACTGGTGCATGGAGTGGTTATGAACACACTGCTTGATTCTTTACAACAGATTTACAAAGATTCTGGCTTTTTTTCTATGCTCATTGTGGTGTAGCACATGTAAGCCATTGATAAGATAAAATAGTCAGTAAAAAGTTTTAAGATTTTTCACTATTTCATTATAATCAACGTTCATATAACCACTTATTCTTAACCAGGGTCCTTGAACCTATTTCACACTTTATAGGGTGACAGACAAACACAGAAGCACATACAATTTAGCTTAATACATGTCTTTGGAGTGTTTGAGGAAACCACTCTGGTTTCCTCAAACACTCCAAAGACATGTATTTCAGATGAATTGGATGAATTGGATGAATCAGATGAACCCAGTGGAAATCCTTGAATACAGTGACAACATGCAAACTCCACACAAAAAGGACCCTCGGCAGTCCAGCCAGAAATCAAACCTTCATGCTTTGAGGTCACAGTGCTACCTACTGCAACGCCATGTCACCCTATTTTCAACATTTCATACAAAACCTCATAAAACATGTAGAGGGTCCGTGAATATTTTGCATAGTGAAAATAAAGGTTATATTTGTGCTGCACACATTTAGAATCCAGGCTTATCACTATTAATATAAAGAAATTCTGAGATGTCTTTACAATGCACCATTTTATAACACAGCACTCAGAATCATTATTTTTACCTCACAATGAATTAATTACGCAAAATTAAAAAAATATATGGAAATTTCCCTTGAGCATACAATGACTAAATATCTACTTAATTCTGGTTTCAGGCTTGAAATAAATACATTAGTTAGCAAACGCTGGTTAGGAAACTAAATCTTGCATTTATTTCAGCAAGAGAATACAATGAAAAAATAGCAGTTGGATTACTCTAAAAACAATAATGACCATCACTACTATTTTGTACTTGTGTAGCTCCTGCAAATGAAAGATGTTTATAGCTAGCTCATAGGCAATATTGTGAAAAAGATCATGCTTTTTTACATGAAAATGAGAAACATTGAAACAGATAGGAAAAGTCTTGGTTGATTTATTCATATTGTTTATTTTAAGAACAGAGTTGGTGAAACAATTGGAGTGCTAAGGTTTATTTTCAGTTGCCTCCAACTGCTACAGTGGACATTTACATTGGCCTTGTTCTCAAGTGCTGTTTCAGGAGAGGTTTTTCATTTGGGGAAGAAAAACTGGATATTTTACTGTAATAGTTTACTGTGTATTTGTGCTCCATTTACCTCATTGTTCAGGTGCTCATGATTAATTCCTTGTCAAGAATTGATGAAAAGGTTACAGAAGTTCGAGTGTGCTGGATTAATTTTAACTGTTTCGTCTCTTTTCTTCTCCTCTCCCCTGCTCTTCTACTCAGATATCTAGACTCGTGTTCATTAGTGGATTCATAGCAATTAAAGCAGCAGATGGGGGGCTATAAGGGAGATAAATTAATTAGGGAGGAACGAGCAGGATGGAGTGAGGTTTGAAAACGACAGATGTCTTTATTCCTCTCCCTTCTCTCCCTCTCTCTCTCTTTTTTCTCCTCTACTCTTTTACTATCTCCCCAGGTTCAGAGTTTCTCTGCAATACACACATCATCCCAGTGAAAAACGAGGAGGGCGTGGTGATGATGTTCATTCTGAACTTTGACTACGTGCTGGAGGAAGACAGCAGTGATTCACTGGAAAGACTCAATCTTACTCCTCCCGCCAAATCAGAGCACAGTGAGTTCAACTTCATTCAGGCCTTTTTCGTACCTTTGATCAAGAAGATCGTTTTCCAAGCCCACTAATGGCCAGGGTGTATTTTAACGAATCTCTGAAATAAGGCATATCATGCCCAGTTAGGCCCTTGAACCCTAGGCTTATTATCCAGTCATTAGTCTTCACACATTTCATTCATTAACTATAGTGTAACTAAGCTATGAATTTATGAGTGTTAGAGTGGGCCCACATACGGGCCTTCAGATTAGAAATGTGTTAATTAACAACTCGTTTGTCATATTGTGTTAAGTATGTGTTAAAAGAAATATCAAATGTATTGTACTATGTTAAAGGGCCCATATAATAAAAAATCAAAATTCCCTCACTTTCTTAAATTAATAAGCTTAATGTAGTAAGTGTTAAAGTTTCACATTAAAGTCTCAAAAACCATGCATGTACATATGAATGCCCGCTCAGCCTCAGATAAAAGAAACAAAAACAGATGTTAATTGTAATGATAGAGTGCTGTAAAATGGTCATCCCCATATCTGGTTTGGGTACATAAAATATCTAAACATAATAAGTATACCTCAAAGTGAAAAAAGTAAAATACAAGAAATATGTAGGACATGGGCCCTTTAATCAAAAACTTTGTGTGTTTAGAGGTTATAAGAATGTCTTCACAGCCTATCTTTATTAAGATGTCACTGTGTATTGTTCAGAAGGGCACTTTAGCCTGGACCGCAATCCGTGGCGAGTCCTTCACAGCTGAATCGCTCTCTCGTGTTAATGCAGCTGTTTTGTCGGACCCGCCGGCCGCTCCCTTGGGTCAGAACCTGCCGGATGGAGCTCAGTGAGCCGGTGTAAAGCACAGGCACAGTGTGGCCCAGTGTACTGTGGCACAACAGGAGGTCAATGCTGAAGCATGCTAATTGGACAGGAGGCTCTCAGAGAAGATGCACAGGGAGCGACAGGGACAAAGTTGGCATCCTCCCCTCCTCGCTCAATATAGGAGCAGTTGCAGAATTGGCTTCAGCACTAATAAAGGATTAGCCATGCTCATCTGCGTGGGAAGAATTAGTCGTCATGCCAGAGAACAAGATTAACTCAGATGATGTATTCTTATTGTTTCCCCAGAGAACATACTGTAAGTCACCTTGGCTGACCTTCCCATAGCTCTGGGTGGGGAGGCAGAATTAAAGCTCCATGTCATATTGTGTGTCCACAACCAAACCCAATCTAGCAAATGCCCTAAATCACATCTAGCTGTTGTGCTTCCTTTGTTTTGTCTGCATCTATGAGGATGGTAAAGGCGGTGTATGACAAATACCACATTGTGGTTGTCAGAACGAACCTGAATGATGAATGGAGCAATAAAAATAGTTAAAAGTGAAGTAGACTAAATAGAATCCTGGACCATTTATTTACATATTGTATGATAGATTGTGTCTAAATATTTATATCAGGTTACATTATAGAATGAAGGCAACAAATAATTTAATATTGCATAAAATCTGAATGACCTAGTAGGAGAAGTGTAAGGACTTGTGCCAGCAAGGGCAGAACACAGAAACTCCACACATGAAAACGGTGTGATTTTCCCCAGAGGGAGCTGTTTGTTAGCAGGTTTGTTTTTTCGAACAAGGAAAGATCCCTGAAGTTCTTCGAGCCAAATATAAAAGAGAAGAAAATAAAAGTAGTGTTTTGGCACTTCAGGGGTTGCTAGCGTGTGGCATGAGGGACTTGTCTCTGTTGCCAATCAGTATTTTGTTTCTGGCATGGCTTTTGTACCAGAATCTGAAAAAAGCAAAGTGAGAGATGTCAGTATGCTCCTTCAATTCCACTTGCCTTTAAGGTGTATGACTTTTGTCCCATCTGAGGCAGGAAGATGAGTAACTATAGCAACACCTGGGACAGCGGGTGTCAGATATGGGGTGTTAAGCTGTTTTCTCCTTTTTGGGGAGAGAATTGGTGCAATATTATGGCCTTCATGTTTCCATTAATCTTCTTTTTTATGTTATAATGATTCATTATGTATGACATAAAATAATTGCATTGTGGCATTGACCTAATATCATGCTATTTTGATATCATTTTCATGGAGCTATATAACTATATATTTATAGTAACATATTATAAAAATAAATATTTCTGCCACTATAACCCATTATTTGGAAAACTGTAACTCACCAACCTCCTTTCTTCTGCTTACTGTGAAATAAAGAGGAAGATGATGTTGCATGTCTCTGTACCCTCAAGCTTTCTGAACCGTTTATCATTGCTTTGCTCTGGGTCTACTTCGTCATTTCTGGAATTCCACTCTCAGTATGTTCTTTTGGGCGATTGTTATTTTTAGCGCTGTGTGCGTGTCTGCGCCTGTGTATGTTTAATTCTGGGCAGAATCACAGCCGGCTTCCTGAGCAGCAGTGCTCCTGGGTCTTTTTGGGAGTGAATGTCAACGAGCCGTCATGACTAAGCTCTGATTGGAGGCGTTAAAGCATGGCGTCAGTCTGCACCAAGCACACCACAGCTATCCTTCACACTGCAGTATGTGTGAATTTAGCATCAAAGCACTTTTGTGTTGTCTGGTATATTTTTTTTTAAATATGTGTGTCTTTGTGTTAGGGCCCAGTGGTTATAAATATTGTATGACTGATGCTGAGCTAAAATAATCCAATTACTGAGCATTTCAGCCAGTCAGCTGAGTAATTATTAAAACAAAAAAAACACATTTAGTTAAGCAGTGAATGTTCAAACAGGATTTGGCATTTCTCCTCCAGGGAGGAAATGCACATCATTTAGACGATCGTCATTACTAACAAACTCTACCAGGCCAGAATCCAAGTGAAAGGATTCTGAACTTGAAACACCTCCATTGTTGCTATTGCTGTTCACTATTACATTACATGGTTACACCATGTGTACCTGATGTGCTTGTTTGTGTATGTATGTATATGTGTGTTCATACATATTAATATATGTATTTCCACTATATACAATATTGATATTTTTTGTATTCATCTTAGTGTGCTCTTTATTTGATCATGTTTTGTTGTATAGCTTTAATCTATGGTTTTGCTGCCCTTAACGTTTTTCTTTCTGCCATAACAATGCAAATTTCCCACTTGTGGGACTAATAAAGGTTTATCTTATCATATCTTATCTTAATCCATGTAGACTTCGACAAGTATATTCAAAGCTGAAGTGTCCTCAGAGATTGAAAAAAAGACAGCAAAGATGTGAGAAATAAGCATGTAGCATGACAGCTCATTACAGCTCTGAATACACACACACACACACACACACAATACAGACAATACACACACCCATCTGCCTTGGATAATGTCCCCTCATTTAATGTTGTATGCTCATTCTGAGAGAATACCCATATGGCAATTTCAGGCTCATTGAAAAGTCACTTAGAGAACAATATGAACATAATTATGCCTATATTTTTTCCTGTACCATAGTGACACACAGAACAGTGTAAATAATGTAGAGTAATCCCTCAGGCTCCTGCACTTGCTGAATTCACCGCTTCTCCACTTCAGAAATTCTATTACGCTGAGAATGGATAAGAAAATTGCATGGAATTCATTTACATGTAAATCCATACCATAAGCTTTCTAGCTGAAACGGTATGACCTTTTAAAATGGAGCAAACACATGCTGCAGTGTATAGGTACAATCTTCCTGTTAGCACAGCATACATACACTACAGGCCTCACAATCACGTGTCTTTTAGTAAATAAGACCTTTTTAAGATCTTAATGAATACGTGTTCCTTTTTTGGCCATGGCCTCTTTTTTCAGTCTCTGCTTTCTTGAACTGAGCAGGTCTGTCACTAATACATGGCAGTGATACACCTCTCATAGTAATGTTTGGTCTCAAGGGCCTGTTGTGGAACTGAGAAAATTGAATTTTGCAAAGCAGAGTGACCCATTTGTGCTGTAACTGTGTATTACACCACCAAACATATCACACACACACACACACACACACACACACACACACTTCTCTTACACCTGTGGTCATCTCTTGCAATGTTTAATGTTGTTATAATGTTTTTGTACTAAGGCAAAGGTTTGGGTTGGGTTTTTGGTTGGGGTTCTTGTTTGATTTGGCTGAGGAAAGATTTTGTGCTCGTCAGGATTGGGATTGGATTTTGGATTAGGGTCGCAGGTCAGGCTAAAGCACACGTTTTTGAAAAGCTCACCATTTAAAGTGAGGTTAGAGATTCACTCTCACTGTGGACCCAGTGAGGCAGCTAGACAACAGTATAGCGCACGACATGGAAGAATCATATTATATATTTTCAGTTTCAGCCGAGAGAGAGAACAATTTCTAAAAACAGCCCAATCAGATAACGACAGCACAGAACTTTGTAGCACCATTTGCTCTGACTTACATTTCTATTGATTTTCCCCCTTGTATTCAAGGCTCCATTGTGTGAGGGAGTGCACTTATACTGGAGTGTAGATTGCAATGTAGAGTGCATTGCGTTTGGCATAACAGTAAATGGAGGTTATAAAGAGGCTCCTTAGTGCCGGACGTGATTTAGTATGAAAGGATGACAGACGCAGGAAGAGAAAGGAGGTGGTCATGATGGTTTAATATCCCATAATACATTATTAACCTCCTCTGCTCCACTCTGCATGCCCCCTGTCAGCATCACTCAGAATCTCACACACAACCACATCAGGATCTGTAGCGCAGGAGAAGCTGCTGTGTGTTAAACCAGTTTGTGAAGAGTCTGGAAAATGTGTCGCCTGTCACAGTGCAAGATGATGTTTCCATATTTAAGGTCTCTATTCGCATGGGAGAAAGAAGGTACTAAGCTGTCAATTAACCATTTGAAACTTAATTAAGTACATGCAGAGACTGAAATCTGAAAAGTGGAATGGTCACATTATTATAATAGTGCTAAATGTGCTGTGTCACAGTAGAGCTTTGGAAAAATGCAGTCTTCCAATCCAAAGAGCAAGAAAAAAGTTGCTAATGTTAACGTATATAGCATTCTGTAGTTAGCAATGCTATATGAAGTACTACAGAACTCTGATTTCTTCTCTGGAAGTGGATTATTCTGTCAATAAAGTTTGCTCAGCAGTAGATCATGGAGAAATTGAGATTCCAAACATCTCATATAAAATCCTTCTTTAAATCTTTGAAGCTTTTTGATCGCATGAAAATATTTCTCAATAATTTTAATGGTGTTTTTGTAAAAGGTCTTGTTACTGACAGCAGCCAAACACTTTTTGCAAGCTTTGTGTGTGTGTGTGTGTGTGTGTGTGTGTGTGTGAGATAAAGACTGGCTTTGCTCATTGCACACGCGGCCCTAAAGCTGTTTTGCTGAAAACATAGCTTCTTGCCTAAATAGGAGCACTAAACTTGTGACACACTCTAGAATCCAGTAGTGCTCCATGCTGTTATGCTTAGTATAGTGTACCAACTGTGTGTATGTGTGTGTATCTGAGAGACAGAGAGAGAGACGGGACTCGGATCATATGTAGTACTTGTTGACATGTGACTGCAGAATGCCTGTGCATGGTAGTGACATTCACTGAAGGGCTTGTTGAGTGATTAATTACTTGTATTGCCCAGTTCAGGCTCACTATTATTGTGAGTGAGTGGCCACGAATGCCCTCCCAGGTTTTCCACCCAGCCAAGCAAGACAGGTGCCTTCAGTTTCCAACGCAACCATTATTACATTGTAAAAGTCTATGGGAGTGCTAAGAGGTGATGTACATCTACTTCCAGACAGTGCCAGATGAATTGAGTTCTACAAGGACATCTGAGAGAACAGGACATTTAACATTGAAATTAAATAAGATGGTATCTGATTTGCTGCAATAGATGCCACTCTGAAGACTGACAGCAGAAAGCCAGACCTGTGTGAGCCCTCAGAGAGCTTCCCTTAGCAAACACCCATAACAAGCTATATTAGCTTTAGCTAAGACATATACATAATAGGTACCGGTAATTAATCTGAAGTCCTTTCTAATGAATCGACAGAGATCCAGTGCTTTTGCTCACAACTACTGATTTCAGGAAGTGATGCACTGTTTATGTTAAAATTCCCACCTGCTTTCTTGAAGGCACCCTTTGTGACTGGAATTTGCTAGAAAAATGACAGACATCTCTCAAGAAGGGGAGATACCTGAAGCTAGACTCTGATCTATAAATGGAATAACTCTTTTGCAAAGCCTGCTATGTATCCTGGGACCAGCTATTGATGTAAAGTAGGCTCTGTTTCTGCAACTCTTTCTGGTTCTATCTTTAGAGATAATGCAAATCCCTATTACAAATCTCCAGGGGGTGCCTTAGTCAATACATTTTTCCAATATCAACAAAATGATGAATGCAGCAATCTTCAAAGTGATGACACATAGGGAACATTCAATACCTTGGGAGTTGGTGTTTTTGTTTGATCATGTCCTGATTAACAGAAACCCATATTAAGACCCTTAATTAAAACTACTAACAACTGCTAACACCATCAGGAGTGAGAGGTGAATTAGGACCAGCCAGAGTTAAATTCACTTACTTCTGCTTCTCAAAGAAGTCCTTTGATGCCCAGCATGCACCTGCAAATTCAATCTAGCCTTTTCATTCCCTTGAGAATGAATATGCTTCACTTAACTGCAGTCTGTAACTGTGAATGTGTAGTGAGGGGTGTCTACCATTTGAAACCCCTTTAAGGTGTCTCATGGGTGGGCTAATCGGATTTGTTCTCTGTGCAGATCTTCAGAAACCCTCTCACCTCTGTCTCACCAGACTGCTCTTATGCATGACTTTTAAAATTTTCAAGAAAGAGAAAATGTTTACTTTAATAATGATTTGGATGCATGTGATTCATATTCCAGTTTCTTACTTCACAACCCCTTCCTCTTTGTCCTATTTTAGTTGCTAAGATTTTTTAGCAGAAACATATACACTGAAGGCTTAAGGGAAACTTTTGAGAGGTGCACTGTGTTTTTGTGCTTTTGATGTGGTTGCCTAGTTTGAGATTTAATATCTTTTTTGTGAATAAATGGAACGATTCCAGGCTAGCTCCAAGGACATTTCCCAGTCGAGCCATCTCCATATGAAAAAGCTGCTTTCCGCTGCAATTGTTAAAATCCATCTCCATTTCTTTCAGGATGATGGCACAGAATGCACAAAAGAAACTCCTCTTTACATATTTTCTGACATTGTCTCTTCCAGGAAAAGGGAGATTCTACAGGTTCTGCCTGCCGTCGCTGAGCCTGCTGGGTTCCAGCAAGCAGACATTGCCCCAAGAGGACCCGGACACAGTGATGGTGGACTCCCCAAGAGCCAGCTATGACTCAGTGGCCTTGAGGGACTTTCAGTTGCCCACCAAGGACAGCTGCAGCCCAGCTGATGCCAATGACACACAAGCCCTCATCAGCTCCAGTCCCCACTCCTCCCCAGTAAGTGTATCCGGACCCCTTGACCACTCATCCCCCAAGCAGCTGTGGGACCGTCCTAGTCCTTCCCAGGCCCAGTCCACCACCTGCTTGGCCCAGTCCATCTCCAGAGACAGTGTATGCAGCAGAAGAAGAGCCTCATCTGTACATGACATTGAAGGACTCAGCAACTCCAAGCGGCTTTTCCGGGACAGGCATGCAAGTGAAGGTAAAAGTTACATGGTGTAACACAGTTAAATTGATTTATTTTCATTCTTTCATTACAACGGATCCATTCATCATTACATGCTCACAAGATGTAACAGGAAGCTGGTGTTTTTTCAAACTATGTGAAATATATAAATATGAAGGGAAGTTTTTGTCCTAACAGCAATGATTTATCATTTATTTAGCTAATGCTGCATGACTGCAATCACTTAAATATGACAAACCCCAAATTAATTTTTTCACCAAGGACTGGTTTCATGGACATGGAGTGAGCCTAGTCTTGGATCGAGTTGTGTTGTCAGTAGTAAATCACTAGTAGAAATTCATTTTACTCTGGGCTTAATCTGGGTCAAGTTTGTAAATCATTCATATGGAATTTCCATGGCACATATGCCTCACCCAGCACAGTTAACAGAGTAATACGACATAAGAATACATTGAAAAATTGAAATAAGAACAATATAAACATAGTATATCAACTATATTACTGTATGAGTCAGTAACTCCCCTCACTGGAACTCTTCACTTGAACTTTAACACTGTTAGAAACTCTGTAACCCTTGAGGCTTTAGAAATGTTGGGTTAATTTAGTTTACAAAGCACAGGCAGATGTATTTGTGCTTTGTAATGTATTTCTCAAATACAGGTTAAGACGTGGCCTGCACCATATATTGCTTGTTAATCATTATCACAGTACTGGCTTTTGACATTTATATAGCTGAAGATTACAATATGCAGTTGAGCCATCTAATAACTTTTTATTGTGTGCTGTGAGCATCATGACCAACCTTAGAGAGTCCAGAGAGTCCAGATGAGTGCTCCTTGGCACTTATTTGATCCAGAACAAATAATTTTGGTCAACATAATGCAGGCCAGTCTTCAATAATGTCACATAAAGGGTTTACCATATAGTGCAAGCATATTGCTACCTTGGACTATATGACTGACCTAAATCTGGTTCCTAAACACTGATCACTGTTCTCCTGCATTTCAGACCATGGCCGCAGTCTGAAAGGTAACAGTGTGCTTTGATGGAATGCTTTACTGTCTTGGACTGCTTGCTGCATGTATTTAAAGCAGGACAGTTTGGCAGTCAATTGTGTCATCACTCCCAAAAAGACTCCAGTAAACCTCTCTCAATGATAACAGGCTCAGTCTTAAATCATCCCATCACCCAATGCTAGACCATAATTGTAGATGTAAAATGATCGGATTAGTTAAATGAAACAAATTACAGGATATGTTTTTACAGAAGAGGTTGAGAAGAAATGCTTCTGCAGGGAACTGTCGTACAGTTTCTGCTCAACTTCATTTCTCAGATAAACCTGGATCCCTTTGTTCATTCATGTGTATTATTGGTACTATAATGCCAATACCTAGGATATGGCTGTGTATGCTCTGTTCTAGTATAGGGGTGAAGGGAATGGTGTTAAATGAGCCTTTTGTATGTGCCTGAGGTTTGAAGTGGTTAACTAGGTCCCAGAATGATGGTTTGCTTTAAGCTCTGATGGACTGGGGGAGGTTTCCCCTCCTCATCCCACTTCCTAGCATGAGATTGATGTGTTCTTAGCCTGCAGTCTGACAGGAAATCAATGCTACACGTGAATGCTCTGTATCTGCTGCTCCTCATGTATAAATGTAACCATTTTTCTCTTCAAAAATTCTCCCCCACCCCACATATTTCCCTCAGTTTGAGTTTCACTACTCTTGCTGTAAATGTGATTGTCAAAACAAAGACTGGTATTGTTATGTCCAATAAATGTATTTTTTTAAATCTTCTAAACCCTTTTAAACAGCAGGGTGCCATGCTGCTCTTTACTGTTGTTTGTTCTGTTAAATTTCTATTCACCACCATTCATTAGACATCTCTAATGAGCTTTGTGGTTTTTAAGAGCATTTCTAATAAAACTGCTTTCTGTCCTGCAGGTCCTTTTAACCATCTCAAATCCAGCCTGCTGGGCTCCACCTCAGATTCCAATCTAAACAAATACAGCACCATTAATAAGATTCCCCTAATTGCCCTCAACTTTTCTGAGACCAACAATGACAAAAAAGTCCCTTCACCTCCTGCCTCCGAGAAGACGATTATTGCTCCCAAGGTTAAAGACCGCACACACAACGTCACTGAGAAAGTCACGCAGGTAAGATCTATATTATGGTAAACTGACTGAAATTGACTGCTGTACTGATGTAACATAGCTTCAGTGGTTTATTCCATTATTTATGTGTAAATAAGTTTGGATGGGATGGGGTGTTTTCCATTATATGGGTGAATGGTACTGAACACAGAGAGTGGCTGTTCCAAAGACATTTCCATCTGGACTTGGTAATGGGACAAATCAGGCCGTGCATGGTTTACTCAAATTAGTTCAAACTTCTTTTGGCCACTGTAGAGCTGAAGAGTTACCATGACTGCTTCATAACAACTGAGCTGTTAAATCAGGACCATCGAGGATTCTGACTGTTCTGAAATGATGCTGGAAGAGGCGCCGAAAAGTGGCAAAAGTGTAAATCCAATCAGTGAATCATTATGTCGTCCCTTCCAAACAATCTGCTGCCCTGAGCTTGGGGAACTCTAAAGGAAACCATGCTGTGCATAGTTTGTAACCATCTCCTGCCAAACCATGTCCATTGCAACAGTTATTCTCCATGCCCAGATCTGTTCGTCCCTACACTATGAAAAAAGTGGCTAACTGCTATGAGCAGCAGAAACACTAGAGTGTTATAACATAATGGTAAATGTATTCACTGACTTGCTTTATGTTTGAGTCACTTTTTTGTCATCTCATCTGGAATAATTTCAGAACCAAAATGATCAAAAAATCCTTCATACAGTGCCAAGAACTTATTACACACGGAATACTGTCACTTACTCACTTTCTCTTCCCTTTTTTTCACTCTTCCATGTCCTGATTTAACAGCTACTGCTGAAGCTGTAAGTGGTGGTAATTGTTTCTGTCCTTGCAATGGGAAGACGCCTGTGCTGTATAATGCAAGTGCAACATAATGCAACACAGTATGAAAATAATGTCTGTTTTATGAGAATACTATATGTACAGTATATGCGTGTGTGTGTGTGTGTGTGTGTGTGTGTATGAGCACACATAGCTAAAAATGAAATTGGCTGAAACTTGCAAATGTTTTAAAGGGGTTCATAAGTAATTGCTCTGAGTACTATGGTTCTTTTCTTCTATGAACGTTTCTAGGTTCTTTCTTCCAGTATTCAACATCTATCTCTCACTGTCTCTCTCTCTGGCACCCACGATGCATCAAAAGACCATCCAGGCATGAAGATGGATTTCCCACTGCTGTGAGGAAATATATGTCCCAATATTGGCAAAACAGAATTCGATAGTGCTGTGGAAGCCTCAAAATGTGAGACAGTGTGAATTAACCCCCCCCCTTCCTCAGCATTTTTTTCGGCTGTAACTTGGAAATTAGATTTGGGTGCTTGCACAGACGGGCAATTGGCTCTGAGGGTAGATAACTGCTGAAAGTGTCCTCCAGTGAAAGTCAGAGTCATTGTGTAGGCTCAGGGGCTCTTGGGTTAGAGCCTCACTCACGTGTACCACCTTCTTATACAGCTGGAGGAGGAAATGAGAAACACTTAAGACATTGACAGCCCATCCAGAAAAATACAAGTGTTCACCTCGAGGAAACCCAGCCAGCTCTTGCTCTTCAAGTCTTTCTTGCTCAAGGATTTCAGCCATTTGGCTTGTCAACCTTTGAGTGATTCTCACATCACCTTGCTGTGCCAGACTGTGTGTGTGAGAGGCAGATAAGAGGAAATAGATCTATTTCTCAGCCGTTTATGATCAGGGAGAAAAGTGCTGAGGAGGCAACACAAAACAGGCCCCCTCCTTCCCCCATGCTGTCATGACGGCTAATGAAGGATTAATCAGGCAGAGAGGCCTCATTTGCTGTCTGTCAGTGCCGATGAGAGCCACAGGAGGTGTGTGTATCCATTTGTGGGTGTGTGTATGTGTGTGTGTGTTTGTGTGTGTGTGTGTGTAACAGAGAGAGAAAGAGAGGGAGAGAAAGAGAGAGATCTCTGCAGGCTCAGTCCCAGACACACACTTCCTAATGTAGGGATTGTCTGCTCCTGTGTGTTGTTGCACGCAACAGGGGTTTGAATCTCTTTCATTTTAATATAGCAACTGCTTCTTTGCTGACATTGGTAAACATGGAATGTTGAGACATGGAAAAATCCCACTACACCTCCTGTGGGCATTGTAAAATTGCTGGATGCAACAGTTCACCATCTCAGCCTTTTTTAGCATTTAGAAATCTCAAAAAATCATATTTTCCTTAGCCACGTGGAGTGCATTGTCAGCCTCTATTTTGAAAATGATCATCATACGTCCATGCACTGCAACCCAAGGGAAAGAATCTGCAACCTCGAAAAATCAAAGGTGACCATCAACTCCAATCTGACAGGGCAAGTTTTTTCTCCACGAGTCCTCCCGTGCCTGGTCAAATCATGGTCTTTGCTGAGCTCTGCCGCTTTTTGTCTGGTAGCACTTTTTTTTTCAGCACAAAGTTCATAAAAAAAGCATTTATTATGCATTAAATGAGACTGAAGCACAAAAAGCATGTAATCTCTTTAACTCAAGGGCAGACCTCGTCTTTCTCACAGAGAAACAGAAGAACACACCTGCCCTTCACCTGACGTTCACCTCAGAATAATTTTTTTGTCAGTTCTGTAAAATCTTTTCAGCTACTGTGCCCTTGAGCGAGGCACTTAAACATGGAGAACTCCATCAATAACCCACAGATAGATTGCCAGGAAGCTTGATCTTCTAAACATTTTTGTACAAGATTAATGTTCTGGACAGAAAAGTGGAGTTATAACAGGACCTAAGAACATTTTATGTTTTGTTTTGTCTAAGAGTGAAGTTTGGAAGATTTGTAGTCAGCAGTACTGACTTGATGAAGCATGACATCATGAGGATCCGCACTGAAAGAGAGTAGCTGTGAAATACAACAACCGATGTGCAAACAGCTGCCACAATGCAACCCAGGAAAATTTAGAGAATTTAGAGCCTACTAGTTGTCAAAAATGTTGATACATCAGTACATATTCACACTAAACATTGTGAACTGGAGCCCTCCCCAATGTTATGCTGAAATTATAGTACTAAAACAGCATGCCGACCCTCACAGAGGTCAGTGTTTGCTCGTGCCCTCAGTAGTACTAAGACATATAACAAGGTGTCTCGTTAAACTCTCATCCTGATTAATGTTAACACTGGGCTAGCCCTATTCTTGGGCTAAGAACCATGAGGGCTAAGGCAATATGAACAGCTGCTGCTATAAAGTATCTAATAATAGCCTCAGCATATATTTGTTTCAGCAGCTCAGTGCTCCCATCTTAATTAAAATAAAGAATTTGCTTAATAAGGTTGTACTGTAATGCGCTGCTCTGGCTACACTGCCTGTGTGAACATTTGCCTCACTTTAGTGCATTAGCTTTCTTTAGACTTCTAATGGTGACAGTATAACAGACTTTTGAACAACTGTACTACCTTACTCTGATTTATTTATTACTGTAAATTTTTTTATTTTTCTGTTTACAGATGGTAGTCACACTCCTGACTGCTACATAAACATGATGGGAATGGTGTTTATCTTGGGGGAAAAAGACCCTCAATTTTTGATCTTTTATCTGGTTTTGAAAATGTTATTAAATATCAATATGTGTCTACTATCACTGATTCTCAGTCACCTAAATAACATAGTAGGAATTTTTGCCATTTGTCTTGTTTGTGTTGGGTTGCACAATATATTTTCTATGTCCATGACTTTTACTGTGTTTTGAATTATTTTACCATTGCCAATACATTGAGTTTATGTTGGTAAGGATCCAGTAGAAACAGGCTGATGAACAGATGAAGGACACACTAATGTCTATCACAGTTATTTAATAATACAATAATCTTTCTCTTCCCCATCCAGGTTTTGTCACTTGGTGCAGATGTATTACCAGAGTACAAGCTCCAGGCCCCTCGCATAGATAAATTTACCATCCTCCATTATAGCCCATTTAAAGCTGTGTGGGACTGGCTCATACTGCTGCTAGTCATATACACGGCCATCTTCACACCCTACTCTGCTGCCTTCCTGCTCAATGAAAATAATGGGGGGCAGTGGAAAAACTGTGGCTACTCCTGCAGCCCGCTCAGTGTTGTGGATTTAATGGTAGACATCATGTTCATCATCGACATCCTCATAAACTTTCGCACCACATACGTGAACTGCAACGAGGAGGTGGTCAGTCATCCGGGAAAGATCGCTGTTCACTATTTCAAGGGATGGTTCCTCATAGACATGGTGGCAGCCATTCCCTTTGACCTGCTCATCTTTGGCTCAGGCTCGGATGAAGTAAGTAATCAGTTAAATGGATCTTGTCCTCCTGTCAGCTCCTGCAATCATTATATTGTTTATATATTTATTTTTCTTTATGTATCCATATTTATTTGTTTGTCTCTGCAAGGTCTTATGGATCCCTTTGGGATCAGGGCCTGCTCTTATTGCCATGAGCTGCTTCTTAAAAGCTGAATGTATTTGACATGGTCAGTGTGGGATTATATTTTTTTTTCCTTCCCTTTTTTTCTGAATGGTATGTGATTCAGAATCCATTTATTTGGATTAATGGCTTACCAAATGGCGATCAATGATGCATTTAGATGAAGCCTAGCCATTGTTTGCGCAGCTTACAGGCCACTGGTGGGCTGGCTCGCGTGCTGTCTTGTCCACTTGTTTATTTGCATGGGAATGTTTCAGCCGTGGCTTGTGACAAGCTCATGGCACATCAGGCTCAATCAGCATTTGGATCTAAATTTAGAACCTGTATCATACACAGCGTTTATCAGACCTCTTTGGATGGCGATGAACGAATACATTAAAGTAGTATTAATAATCTTTTTTTCGAGTGTGAATGAATGTCAGGCAGTCTGATATTAATTTCTAGTCTCATTTAAACACTTTTTAAATCCACATTTTACACACGGAGCCCTGCTGCTTTCTCTTTTGTGCTTCTTTCGGCTATGTGAAAGTAATTGCACTGTTGAGCAAAACTCCTTGGCAACCTCCATCGAGCTCCAACAGTGAAGATCGCCTGAAGCCCAATTAAAGAAGAAGAATTCTGTGTCTCTAATTCAGAGTCCATGCTATTGAGGAGTGGTTTTGAAGCGACACCTTCACTTACCCTGATAAATGCCTGATTCTCTGTTTAGCTAGCGACCCAGGCTTGCTGGAAAGGGCAATTGGAGACTATTTTGATGCATTTACTTTATTGACTAGCCCAGAGCAAAGCAGTGGGATTGATCTATCGGGTCTGTGAGGGGTAATGCATTCAAGCCGCTGCCCTTTGAGAGCCTGCCTGGTATCTAGGAGAACAATGACCCAGGTGCTAACGGACAGGACTGCATGTTGCTGCTGCCTGCTGGCCTCATCTGTCAAATCTCCTCCCACAGAGTGAAACCTCTACTTTGTTGTGCTTTGCCTTGCCAAGCCCCTGCATCCTCTAAAATGAACAAAGCCGGTTTAATAGCTATAATTGGATTGAGAGAGTAGGTCAGGCTACTAATATGAATTGTTTATTGATGCTCTATTGAGTTGTAGCTGTATTTATTGAACAGGCGAGCTGTAACCCTAATCTTAAGAGTGGTAGCATAGTGGAAGCATATTGTAACTAAAATAAGCAGTATTTAGCAGTTTGCATAGTGCACTGGATAGTGCTGTGTGCAGTTGTAACCCCATCTGGCTATATAGGGATTGAAATGCCTGCGTGACAAAAGTCCATCCTTACCAAACTGGTTTAGGGTTGTCTGCATTGTGTGTGTTTGTGTTTGTGTTTGTGTCTGTGCCTGCAGTTGAACAGATGGCACTGTGGGATGGGGATGGGTGTGTTTTGTCATGCAGGTTATGGTCACTGCACTCTGTGGTTTGTATAGAATAGAGAATGGGTTCTAGACAGATGGCAGCTGGTTTCAGGCCTGTAGTTCTCAATACAAATGGTTCATTCACATCAGTTTTATTGCTGAACTCTCATTCGCCTTATTTGTCAGACATGACAAATCTATAGCTTATTCCTCTTTAGAATTTCATTGCAAGTGACACTTTCATTTTCAGTCATAGACATGTTTGTACATGCTTGTGTGTTGTCACAGTGTACAAGATACAGAGTGTGTATGATACTGTGCACTTAATGATTACTACACATCAGCTGATCAGATTCAGCCTAATGAAATGGACAGCACATGCTGGCAATCGCAATATTTGCTTGATTCAGCCTGCAACCACTCATCACAAACTAAAAAAAGCCTCATCCAGAGCACTCCACAATGCATGTTTTCCATAGAATTATTGAATATTATCATGTAGAAAGTTTTTAAAGCTTTTAATAAATATGAGCACCCATCCAGTTGTGGTACTGTGATAGCACTGATGGTTCTCTGCCAGCTTTATGAGCAGTTGTAACTCAGCACAGCTTCACTGTGCATCACTTTGAGCAGTAGCTGCTAATGAGCTTTTAATGGCTTGTTCGTGACTTATGCAGCACTCTGTCTGCTAGCTCTCCACAGCTCAAATTGAAGATAAAACACCTTCAAACAGGCCTCTCGCTAACATGCTGTCAAATCTCATATGCAGACTAAACTTTGCTGCTAGACTTTGCCTTCCAGATGAACACTAAAATACCCACAGCCCTTGCTCTCTGTGTCTAGTCACAGTGTAATTGCCAGGTAAATAAATGATCTCCTGCCAGGGGGCAGTTTAAAGTGTAACAGGAGCCTTGAAAACTCCAAGGGGCTCATTTACAGGTCTTACTGAATGAGGGAAAGCCTTCCACAAATGAGAATTTATGTCTGCTCACCTTTACAATAGCGTTCATTGACCCATGATGTGGTTGCAGTCTAAACTTGCTAAGCTGATGATATTGAATTAGACTGGAGGGAAAATAGATCTCACTGGCAGTGCTACTCATGCACTGATTTATTTTCTTTCAGTATCTTGAGCATCACTGGATGTTTTGTTGATTCCGTTTTCTAAAGCACACATACAGCACCGCATAATGGGCTGTAATTAAACATCAATAGGAAATTGTTAATCAGTGCAGCAAATGCTTAAACGCATTAATGTGGAAAAACACAGGCAAATTTGTTTATACATCTGAGAGCATTTGCTTTTCAATATATTAAATTGCTTTGGCATCAGAATCGAGGAGTTATTAATTGTGTAATAGTTATTTCTACAGTTTCCTGTCTTGTCATAATACAGAATTCAGTGGGACATATGGGTCAACCATCAAAACAAATGTTTGTTGTAAATGTTTGTTGGTTGTAATATAGTGTAAAAGTAAATTCTTTTTCATTTGATCGTAAATACACATATTGCAATATTTTCTCAGTATTAGACCATATATTTACATTCCTTTCTTAGTCATTTTTGCCTGTGCCTGTCAGCTCTCTTTATTTGAGAATATCTGGAAAAATCAGTAACATAAATAATATATGAATGTTTATACCTCTTGAATCTCAAATTTGTATTAAACAAAATGACAAAAACATTACACTGAATGATGAAACTTCAACATTTTCAGCAGGCCACCTATATCAAACAATTACAATTTTTTTAATGTCACAATAGAAATGATCGTATATTTAAGAGACTCACCTTGTTCCAGCATCAGAGGGGTCTTCAGCTGTAAATTTGATGAAGTCACATATTGTCACATGACTATCGGTTTTTGATTTTTTTATGCTGAATGACCTCTAGTGAAGGTCCCCTGGTTATTTCAGTTCTTTCAAAAAATAAGAAGACA
Organism: Brachyalestes nurse; assembly: GCA_037974405.1. NCBI lineage: Eukaryota > Metazoa > Chordata > Actinopteri > Characiformes > Alestidae > Brachyalestes > Brachyalestes nurse. The sequence goes on along the minus strand of JBBPCY010000002.1, from coordinate 17,685,764 downwards.
TTGTCATTTACATTGCTAACACTTTGAGTATACGGAGAAAATAAATATATTCTTTACTTGGTATTTTATATTGTATAATTATTTAATAATGTATTGGTAAAATCAAAGTCTGAACCATTACACAGCATGGCAATTTTGTGGTTTGGAACATCTTTTCACCAAAATTTTGACATTTTGTTTTTCCAAAAGTTATTTGGTGTATGAAAATTAAAATAAAAATAGTGTGTCTCCTATTTGACCCGCATATATTGCGCTTCTTATGTTTGGGTAATAAACCAACAAATAAGTATCTGCTTGACAGTATCTAAAATTTAGTTTTTATGCATCTCTTCTAAGCTTCTGTCTCCCATGTCTTTAGACAACTACTCTGATTGGCCTGTTGAAGACGGCCCGGCTGTTGCGATTGGTCCGCGTGGCCAGGAAGCTGGACCGCTACTCTGAATATGGAGCAGCGGTGCTAATGCTCCTCATGTGTATCTTTGCACTCATCGCTCATTGGTTGGCCTGCATCTGGTATGCCATTGGCAATGTGGAGAAATCTTATCTGAAGGACAAGATTGGATGGCTAGATAATCTTGGGGTGTCTATTGGAAAGCGGTATAACACCAGTGACGCCAGCTCTGGACCCTCCATAAAGGACAAATATGTCACAGCACTGTATTTCACATTCAGCAGCCTGACCAGCGTGGGCTTTGGCAACGTCTCACCAAATACCAACTCTGAGAAGATCTTTTCTATCTGTGTGATGCTTATCGGATGTGAGTTCACTGCAGCATCAGTCAACTGTCAGGATTTTCTGACTAAAAGTTATTTAATAATTATATACAAACATAAAATAGACATAATAATATTATGGTGCACTTTACAATACACAGTATATAACAATGTCTGTATATTTTTGACCTCTAAACCAGTGAGAACCAGTGGGGCCACATTTAAATGTCTAAAATTAAACCATGAATACAATGATTTTTATGTAATCTTTTACATGCTAAAATCAATCAAACCGGACAAATTATGTTCTCTTTGTAATATAACATGCAGTAAGCCCATGTTCTTAAGGTATGTCACATATTCACATGTGTAGTATGTTTTTTGTATGCTAACCCTTTTCACATCTGTCCTGGTTAGCTCTAATGTACGCCAGCATCTTTGGGAATGTGTCAGCCATCATTCAGCGGCTGTACTCAGGAACAGCACGATACCACATGCAAATGCTGCGGGTGAAAGAGTTTATTCGCTTCCACCAGATTCCAAACCCCCTCAGACAGAGGCTGGAGGAGTACTTCCAGCACTCCTGGACCTACACCAACGGCATCGACTTGAACACGGTACGTTTGAATGAGCCCTCTGAGCTCAACTCATCTTTAATGTTATTTTTATTTAGCCGAACATTTTAGTACATTAAAACCATATTCAGATTCTAGTGCTGAATGCATTTGTAATGGTGGATTTATTTGGAATTTGTGAGGTGAAATTGAAACCTTTGCCACACCCATAAACACGTTGTTGAGGACTTGTAAACCTACAAGTTTAAATGAGCTCTGCTAAGACATGATCAGATTTAGGATACACATCTGAGAATTTGTGTTTGTATGCACACACTCTGAATGAAACACCTGTCTCTCTCCATCTTTGCTCCATATGAAATTGGATGACTTCTTCACCCTGGGACGAGCAGGAGGTATTTATATAAAAACAGGATTCTCATAGTCATTGTCATTTTCACTTCCTCTGCTGCCTGTTATGTGCCAACTCTGGACCTTTCCTTCATACAGAACCCTTTCATCTTATTTCATAGTGCTGCTTTCAGTTAGGATTCCATTTCAGTTTTGCAGAATGTAGGTGCATCTGCTTTGATGTGGAGAGTAAAGGTCATTTAGCATAAAGACCAATGCTTAAATGTAGGTGCTTGTAAAAGAAGGAAAAAAATATCCTTGAATGTTTTTTTAGGTAGCGTCATCATTTTAATATTAGATCATCATTTTAATATTTATTTAATAGTTTGCACATTCACCTTCTGTTTACCTTATAGTGGATGTTTACCACCTAATGTAAAGGTTACTGATATCTATACCTGTACATGTACATACACCCTTCAGCCATAACATTAAAATCCCTAAGACGTGAAGTGAATAACACTTATGATCTTGTTACAATAGCACCGGTGAAAGGGTGGGATATGTTAGACAGCAAGTTAAACTGTTTTCAAGTTGGAAGTTGGCAGCAGAATAAACCCACCAAAGGTGGTCCAATGAATGACAATCAGTGGACAGGTGACAGGGTCACGGGAGCAGGGCTTACAGATGCATGTGGAGAGTGAATACCAACCCACCTGGTGCGATCCCACAGAGAAGTTACTGTAGTATAAATAGCTGAGGAAGTTAATGATGATAGAAAAGTGTCAGAACACACAGTTCATCACAGCCTGCTGCGTACAGAGCTACATAGCTGCAGTACCTACAATGGGCATGTGAGCATCAGAACGGCTCACTGGAACAATAAAAGAAGGCCTGGTCTGATGAGTCTAATTTTCTTTTACATCCTGTGGATGGCATCACTTATCGGAGGAAGAGGTGGCACCAGGATGCACTACAAGAGGAAGACAAGCCGCCGGAGGCAGTATGTTGTTCTTGGCAATGTTCTCCTGGTATTCATGTGGATACATTGTACCTACCTAAACACTTCCACCCCTACATGACAGTGATATATATATTTCCTAATGGCAGAGGCCTCTTTCCACAGAGTAATGCACCCAGGACCAGGATATACTATGGGAAGAAGGCAAGCTGAAGGAGGCACTGTAATGCTCTGGACAATATTATGCTGGAAAACGTCCTGGAATCCATGTGGATTTTGATTTGATATGTACCACCTACATAAACATTGTTGCAGACCAAGTACACTAATGTATTGCCCAAAGGGCAGCATCCTCTTTCAGCCCTGCCACACTGCAAAAATTGTTCAGGAATGGTTTGAGGAACATGATTTCAAGGTGTTGACTTGGCCTTCAAAGTCCCCAAATCTCAATCCAGTCAAGCACCTGAACTTACAGGACTCAAAGGATCTGCTGCCAGCGTCTCGATACCAGATATAACAGCACACCTTCAGACGTCTTAAATAGTCTATGACTCTAGGTCGAAGCTGTTGTGGCAGCACATGGGGGATTTACACAATATTAGTCTGGTGGTTTTATGTTATGCCTGATCGGTGTATTCTACAGTGTAATGACCTTATCTTGTTGTGGACCGCAGTTTCATTTTAGCCTGTCTAGGCTAATTTTCCATATTTTTTTTAATAATAAACCTCTGTAATATTACCTGAGGCTGCTGATTATTGCTTTTCATTTACTTTTCCTTTATAACATTTACTTTTCTTTTCAAAGAATGTTCTAAGATGATGATAAGATTATTCAGAAGTTAAGTTTTGCATTAAGCTTTACTGTTTTGTCTTTTTCCTTCTATCTAGGTTTTAAAAGGCTTCCCTGAGTGCTTGCAGGCAGATATATGTCTCCATCTGAATAAGAGCCTCTTGCAGGGCTGTAAAGCATTTCAGGGGGCCACTAAAGGTTGCCTGCGGGCCCTGGCCATGCGCTTTAAAACTACGCATGCTCCTCCCGGAGACACTCTCGTCCACTCTGGAGATGTCCTTACGGCACTCTATTTCCTCTCCCGAGGTTCTATTGAGATCCTGAAGGATGACGTTGTGGTTGCAATTCTAGGTAAGTGGGTGTTTAGCTGAATGGCATTATGCTGTTTTTCTCAAGTTATTGAACAAACACATTGAACTTAATATATACAATTCAATTTAAATAAAAAATAATCATACTCATAGCTGGGTACAATTATTTAACTGGGCAGCATCACTATAATTAGTGTAGGCCACTCCACATCTTCATTGTTCCACAATGAAACAAAATATTATAACGTTTATAATATAACAGGAACATATCAGACTGTTTAGCCATAAAACTAAAACCACCGGTCCCCCTCATACTCATAAGGGAATGACCATCAGGGGGTTTACTCTTCAAGACCTCTGAAGGTGTGCTGTGCTATCGGGCACCCTGATGTTAGCAGCAGGTCCTTAAGTCTTGTAAGTAGCAAGCCATTAGAGAACGCATTGGTGTACAGTCCATGCTGCAATATAAGTTCTTACATGTTTCGACCATAGCCAGCATAAACGTTTATGCTATCTGTGCGACAGTATCTCTTTTTTGGAACTGGACCAGGCAAATTAGCCTTCACCTTACACATGCATCGACAAACCTTGGGTGGTCCGATTCTGTTACTTGATTGTCCTTGCTTAGACCACTTATCCTTGTCCTTGCTTAGACACTAGCCACTGCATACCTGCAGTTTTGAAGATGCTCTGACCCATTCATCTAGCCATCATAATTTGGTGCTTGTCAAAGTCAGTCAGTTCTTTCCACATGCCCATGTCCTCTCCTTCCATCACATCAACTTCACAACCTCACTTTTCACTTGCTGCCTAATGCATTCCACTCCTTGACGGTTATCGATTATCGTAATAAGATAATTAATGTTATTCACCTCAGCTCTTAGTGGTTTAAATGTTGAGACTGATCAGTGTATTACAAGAGAAACAGTCACAACCATTTCATACACATCAGGACACACACAGGTCAAGGGCACTGTTTTTTGACAATCATTAATATACAAATAAAGCTATTTAGAGTGGTTTGGTACAAATTATATTACATATATTATATATACAAATTACTGACAACTGTATTTTATGTAAAACTTTACATACAAAACAATGTTTAGTCATCATTTAGTCATGTATTCATAACCACTCCATCTAATAGCTTTCTGTGAGGTTGCTTTCAGAGGCATTAATTGCTTCTGATGTCTGGTTTCACCATCATTAAGACCATCATTAAGAATGACTGCTTAACCTAAAAGTTTTTTGCCACTGGTGATAGGTCTGGGTGGCAATGTTTTTGCACATTGCAGACCACTTGGCTCCTTATAAACACTGGGACTTTTATGATAATACTGATAGTGTGGTCGTGGCAGCAGTGGAATACTAGAAATACTTGAAACACTGAAATAATTCACTCATTTGCATTACAATGACAAATAGGTTCTTTCTGTTACTTGGAACAGACTGAAATTCTTGTATGCACTAATTACAGTGAATATCTGGTCTAAATAGCAATACTTATCGCAATGTCAAGATAAACTATAACAGCTGTGATTGATCAAGATTACCATTACCTAAAAAAAACAATAACAAATAAGCCCACTAAAACTGGGTGTAATTTTTGGCCATGCCTTCATTAAACATGTCTTTATTAAATAGGCTTTGGCATTTCAGTTTGTACATGGGCTTTTTCTACTTATTTATCTCTGGTGAGGGATGCTTATAATTAATATTGCTCCTCAGGTAAGTGCTTTTTAACATATGTAAGTAAAAGCTTGCACAGTGCCAGGCTTTCTCAACGCATTTTCTAATGGGAATTTTGCATTAACAAATCACTCCCCTGTGCACTGTTCTGTGCTTCTGAAAAAGAGCAACACGAATATTTAAATTTATTCTATTTTGTCTCATTTTGTTTTATGTAGCCAGTTTGACATTTAAATAATGGTAAATATGAATGCTGTTAGGCTCTTCTATTGTGAAATTTATTCTGTTTAGTCCTGTGGAGGTTTCTCTGCCTGGAGATGGTGTTTACCAGTGTGGGGAGTGGCTAGCAACTGCAAAATCTGTACACACAATGTTCCCCGGCGGAAAGCTATGCATGTCTTCAAACACTGGCTCAAGCACTCAGAACATTGAGTGTGATTTTTGCATCTTGCACAGTCAAAAGGATGACTGCACTCAGTGCCAAAAACCATTTTGAAACCATACTCAAATATCACAAATATGACCATGATTAGAAGGCTGGCCTTATTTATTCTAACGGTACTTTTGAGCCAAAGGCTTCAGCCTGATGGCAAAGGGCTTCTGACATTTCTGTTAAGAGGCTCCTCTTGAGTCTGGTTGGTTTCTTCAAAGAGCAAAGAGCACTAGCAGCTTCTGCACAGAGCTGGAGCTTTTTATAGCAAAACGTGTGAAGGAGACAGAGAGAATAAGAGAGCAGCAACAACTGACAGAAAAAGTGATTTAGTGCAGTCATTGATTGATTGATTTACTGTTTATTCTGTCCATTCTTCAGCCCTGCAAATGCTAGCTCTGTTAGGCAACAGTAATTAGTAATTAGCAAGTGTGTTTTCTCAGTGTCAGAGATTGAGGATGTTCTTGATCAGCATGCTATCAACACACTTGCCCAGCTGGCAGGTTTACTCATTTGGGTCATGTGCACAAGGAACATACTACTGAGATTAGTCAGTTTTCAGTCACTCATAAGGTTATATAAAGAATTTAAAAGAAGGGTTTAAATGAATATGGGTCTTGTGGTGTTAGTTGGTACCATAAACTATTCTTTCTGTTGTGGTCCATTGTGAGGCCTTGCCCTGTTTTTGTACTCTAAGGCCTTTTCATCAGGCCATGGGATACTATCGGTTCCCAAATGAGCAGGAGCAGTAGGCCTTTTTAGAAACTCTGGCCATTTCACTTTAAGGTCACCTGCAGCCACTGAGATGCACCACCAGGTCGGTTGTATATAAAGGAGAATGGCTCTCAGGGCTCGACATTTTCCCAGCCCTGGCACCACTGAGATGCTACCCATACTTTAAGATGCCCTTTCCCCTGCACACACCACACACGGCTGTTTTGAATAAGAGCAAATTTCTTTCTGTCTTCTCTGAGCATTGTGCCACTTAGTGTGAATGGTTGTTTGAAAGTACAGCTGAAGTCATTTACAAAGTAAGAATGAGTTTAGCTTGATTATCAAACGTGTTTCTATTCTTTTTGAAGCAAGGACAGCAAAGCCTGTCAGTCACATACGATGGTGAGTCTGTGCACATCAAAGTGTCGGCGGGCAGCAGGCCAGCATGTACTTAAATAATGAATGAGAGGAGGAGGGTGCGGGGAGGGGAAAGGAAGAGGGAGGAGAGGAAAAGGAAGAGAGGAGGCCAGGTGATTTTGGGCTTCATTTCCCAAAAGCATGATAGCACCGTGATTACAGTAAGATGGCTGAGGCTCAATCTGGCACAGACTCTCTGTACCATCTTATGATGATCGTTGAGCTGCATCGCTTTTGTGAAACAGGACCCAGATGTGTCCTTATAATCCCTGCAGAGAACGAGCTCTGGTAATCCGCATACACAGAAGTTGGCCTGGGCTGACCCAAAAATGTACACACCCACACAATCATGGGCAAAGATGCAAAATAAGTATGCCAAAATACATATGGCATTCATTTTGGCAGCAGTGAAATAACTTAGTTTTACTTAGCTTGATTTTAATATCGACATTTATGACATTTGGCAAAAACTAATTTACAGAGTGAGTTAATATATAATCATGTTATAGAGATAAGCAAGGGAATGTAAGGAGTCTTGCCCAAGGACTCTTATTAGTATAGCATATAGAGAATCTTTGGCCCGGTAAAAGTGAGTGAGTGAGTGAATTATAGACTAGGGCCATGCTGTGCTTCACATCCAAAAATAAGAGGCGTTTCATGATATATACATAGTGGTGGCCTTGTGAGGGTTCATTTCATGGTTAAATCACAAACACTGAAATGGTGCAGCTGAACTTTTTCCGTTTCTTATCAGGAAAAAATGACATCTTCGGAGAGATGATCCACCTGTATGCTAAGCCAGGGAAGTCTAACGCAGATGTGCGAGCATTGAGCTATTGTGATCTGCACACCATCAACCGAGAGGAGTTACTAGAGGTCCTGGACATGTACCCTGAGTTCTCTGACCACTTCCTCACCAACCTGGAGCTCACCTTCAACCTGAGAGATGAGAATGCTAAGGCAAGTGTCTACCAACAGCTTCCCAATAAAACCTGAGTTGAAATTTAAATGAGAAACCACTTGAAAATAACTCTTCACTACAGTGATAAATGTTGTTCCAACACAGGCGAATTACACACAAGACAGCGACTCTGATGGAGAAGACAATAAAAGCAAGAGGAAGATTTCCTTCAAGCGTAAACCTTCCAAAGGTAACATATTTGTGAACCAGTTAATTGTCATCTATGCTTCTTAGTTATATGAAAGATCCTTGGCATCTATACATGTTAGTACTGCCATCTAGAAAAAGGCAGAGTAGCTTGTAGTAGATAATAGTTATTGTGTGAGTCCCTTTCTACACTGTCACTACATGGCACAGTTTTTAGATGAGATGCTTGAAAACAAACTTAAAAAGGCTTGACTGTAATAGCAAATAAACAAACAAACAAACATGTTTAAAGAGTCCACATTATGGAAAAAATAAGATTTTGATGTAGTATGTAAATGTTTTCAAAAAGTAATGCTCACCCAGTTCCTATGGTCCATTTATGGAAACTAAGCTGTGAAAGCAGCCTATTATGGATTTACTGTTTTTGTGAGGTCAAGATAAACAATGTATTTACATATATGTCTATTCAGCCTATAGTAGTTTGGGTCAGCCCATTCATGCTGAAAGTGAATTGGAGTGTTTCAGTCCATACTGGGCCTGAACAAGGGAAAATATATAAAAAGAGCACTTTGTCAGTCTTAAAAACACTGTGAGAAAATCATCTTGTTTATTTCTCAATCTCAGCCTTTTAACTGTCATGTAAAAATCAACAAAAAATCATTTTTTGGCAAAATCTAAACGCTTTTTAAAAAATATGTTTACTTTTCAATCGGCTCATGAACATTTGTTCTCTTCTTTCACAGCAGTGTTTATTTTATGATATTTATGTAACCCTTAAACACCGTAAGACCTTACTGGAATCTATTTAAACTAAAAACTTGTTTGGTTGTATCTATGTGTATGTGTCTGTCTGTGGTAAATAGTATTGTTATTTTCTATGTAAGCTCCCTGTGGAGACTGGGTCTCTGTGGTTTAGCACAGTGTGTTCCTTTAACTGGTGTTGATCACATCCCACAGGGGGAAGCGTCAAGGACAGTAAAAGTGAGAGCAGGAAGGAGCGGCGCGAATCACGACTCAGCTCAAAGAGAGGCTCAGATGACCGCAGGGCTTCCAGGGAGGAGCAGCAAAGGCCCCTGGGATACCCTTGCATTGAGGGTTATACCCCTACCCCTGACTGCAGCCCATCCACTGGCGAGCCAGAGAGTGAGCCGTATTACGTTGGTAAGGGCAAACTTCCGCCATAAAGCCTTCGCGTTACAGCTCAGATCAAATCCCCTGTGGGCAGACATCCAGGGAGAATGTAGCTGGCCACGTCCCCAGGGGAGGGAACTGAGCGCTCTATTGACACCGAACTCTAGCTGCCCTAAAAAGGGGTTTGGCATTGTGGTAACTGGGTCACTTTTGTGTTTGTAGGTGCTGGGTATGCCCCCCCCCCCGCCTTTCCCTTATGTGCCTTTCAAAGGTCATTCAGGTGCGATTATATTTAATTGGCTTCTTACACCCCCAGCATTAGCAAGACAGAAGACAGGCCTGCTGAAGTCATTATACCTCCTTACGCATAGCTTATGTTTTCCATGCCTTATACTGTGGCATGATGTCACTGAAAGATCGAAACTTTTAGTTAGATTGTCACAGTCTAACACAGAAACCATAAAAATGACCAACATGATTTAAAAAATGGCCCTTTCCACGTAGAGTTCCTTTTAGCCTAAAAACAGGCTTTTATCTCGATTGATGCACCATAAGATGAACGGCTTTACATTTGTTTCAAAAAATAGTCGGTTATTCTTAGCCTCTGAAACACTGATTTAGAGAGTGCACAAGGAAAACAGCACTCTCAGACAGTAAACCACGGTACTGATCAAATCAGCTTCTTTGTTAATCCATGATAAAGAAGCACAATGAAAAGAGAGATGGAAAGAGAGAGAGGCGGGGAGAGCGAGAGAGGAAGCGAGAGAGAGAGAGAGAGGGAGTGAGTGAGTGAATCAGTGAGTGAGCAGTGGAGGTCTCAGTGGAGCAGGTCTTTCAGAAGCTTAGGTCACAGCATAGCTCTTTTTACAGGCTTTAGGAAAATCCGCTGGCTTACCATCTCTGTCGAGCTCCCCCAATATGCACATAATGTCCCACATCTCTGCTGCAGCCCAGCAAGTTAATGCCACGCAGCCATCCAGAGGCCAGCGCAACCCGCCCCTTTTTTGCTCTGACTAAAGGAGAGCTGAATGCACTTTGAATGTAACCCATCTTAAATGCAAAACAAGAATGTTCGCTCAGACACATGCAAAGCTAAATCACATATGGTGCCTTTTGTACAATAACAGTCATAAACTTATAAACTTACACCAATACCAGACATAAATAGTTTTTTCGTTACCTTAAAGATACACAACATTTAAACCACTGACAGGTGAAATTAATCATATTGATAAACTCACTACAATGGGACTTTACAATAAGAATCAGCTGCTAAGGTGTTGGTGCCAGATACCACAGCACACTTTGTGGAGTCCATGCCTCTAAGGATCAGAGTGGTTCTGGCAGCACAGTAGGGATGTACACAATATTAAACAAATGATTTTAATGCTATGGCTGAGTGTAAAGACTTAGATCAAAGCATAAATGTATTTTTTTCTGAGGCAATGGAAATGTGAATTGTTTAGCTATATATTAGCTTAAGTAGTTTTATATAAAGAAAAACTGTATTTTGAAAAAATGTAACATATCATTTCTGCAGGCATGTTGAAAAAGGCCTTAACAAACCAACTTAACAAAACTGCTGCACGTATTCAAACGGGTTGAGGGTTATCTTGATTCATCACACTTGGTTTGTGATGAATCTGTGAACCCCTTGGTTCTGCTGAATTGTCAGAAGATCATAAAACATAGTGTTTGCTTTCAGCAGCAGTCTGGTCAGTTGTCCTTTGTCTCTCTATAGGCAGATAGAAAGGAGGAGGCAAGCCGTTCAGAGATTTTGGAGATAATCCCAAAAGCAGAGCAGATTTTTGTTTTTCAAAACCATTTCAGACATAACGGCGCAATATTTATAGAAAATACGAGATTTACTCTCACGTTGCAAATTTGATGCATTTTGATGAGACACATGTGTTCCCAAACTCACTCTGCCTGGAAAGTCTGACCTCTTATCAGCTGACTGAGAGAACAGAAGTGCTAGAAAACTAAAATAGCTCTGCCTTTGTTTGCTTCGCAGTGGGAGCAGTCACTGGACAAGAGCGCTGGTCAGAACCTCCACTTGAATTGGAATCAGTTTTGGAAACTTTATGTATTTTTTTTAATTAAATAACTTAATCTTTAAGACACTGTTTAAGTACTGTTTAGGGATATCTTCCTGTGTATAGTCTAGACTCTAAGATCAATATTTCAGGCCACAAGTGACATGCTTCTAGAAGAGACTGATTGAATGGTGTAACTCACCTCTTGTCTGACCCCGGTGTCTGATCTCAGATCAGCTGTAAGGAGGTAACTGAGCTCAGTGTGCTCTTGGCTGACGCACATACAGGTGGCAGTACAAGATAACCCTTTCACTGTAGAGACTGTGTTAGCCCTGTAGCTGCAGAGATAGGGCCACCTCAACAACACAATAGCAGTAAAGGGGGATGAAGGATAACACTAAACAGTAACAGAGCTCTGTTTCTGCCTCTACAGTGATTTCCATACCTTCTGTTCTGTTTAGGAAACATGGAAAAGGTTTTTTGAAAAATACTTAAGTGAATGTTTTTCTGTGTGTGTGCATGTTTGTGTGCGTGTGTGTGTGTGTGTGTGTGTGTGTGTGTGTGTGTGTGTGTGTAAGCAGACATACAGAATGCTGACTGGGAGAGTGTAAGACCGAGGGAAGTTGTGGAAGACTTGACTCAGAAACACAAGCTCAAAGGAGGGGAGGAAGATGAGATGGAAAGTGACCTCACGTATGGAGAGGTGGAGCAGAGACTGGACCACCTTCAGGAGCACCTGAACAGGTAGCACATCCACACCTAAGGCCTTGTTAGAATGGACAAACACAACTTGTGGCCATCGCAGTAACTAAACTTTTCTTCTCTTTTGATGCACTCTTAGTCTAAAAAATGTGTGATCAATTACAACGAGGTAGCCATACTGTCATTTACATAACATGATGACATTAAACCCAGTAGGAGGAATTAGTCATTAAAAAATACTTAATGAAATGGGACTGAGAAAAACCCTGATCACAAATATTATCATTTAAAAAATATTGGAGAATAAAAGTGCAAAACCCTCAACATCCATCATTGTGTAATTGAGTAAATGTAACTGTTTGCAACCTACCACTAGAAAAAAATTGCAAGAGATATGAGAAACATAATGTCTACATGATTGAAGTAAAACATAATTCTCACAAGAATAAAATAAAGACAGTTTTTGACAAAAATACATTAACTGAAACATAGGAACAACATTACATTGATGTAATCATGGATGTGTGGGGAGGGTGCTTTAGGGGCCAAAGCACCTGCTTTTTTTCCCTCAGTGGTCATGGAGGTATTTTTTGTTTTGCCTACCAGTGACGGTGCCAGTAGCTGTGTGTTTCTTACATTATTGCATCTCACTCCCTTTTTGAATTAAGGGTCCATTAGCCAACAGAAATTAGGCAAATAACCACCAGCTGGTTCATGCTTGTTAATCTGAACCACCCTCCCGCAAAAAAAAAATGTTCTCTCTACCTCTCTCAACATAAATTGTGTATCTCTTACCTGGTGCAGTCAGAGGACACACTCCTGAAAAAATGTATATTTTGCAACACACTCCTGGCATTTTGTGCCCTAATTTTGAGTAAGGCGTAAGGCAAACTGAAATAAATCCATACTAAGCACCACAACATCTTCTGTTGGAAAAATTTATTTTTAAAAGTCCTAAATGTGCTCAGGCAGGGATTTAGAGTGACTAATACTTTTTGGAAAACTCATTATTTAGTTCATTAATTTTCTACTTGGTAATGAACTGCAACTATACAAAAAAAATGCTGCCTCTTTTAGTGAGGAGATTGGTGACTCCAAGGTGAAAACCTGCTTTTGTAATAAAGCATGTTTCTATTAGCAGTGACCCTGATGTGCTTCATACACTAATCCAGAAACATACACACACCTTTCCTCTCCAGCACATTCATTTAAGCGCCATAACAGAGGAGTGCTCTGGGTTATCGCTCATCTGCGCGTGAAAATCAGACTCAGTGTACAAAAACAGGCTGAGCTCAGCGATATCAACACACACACATACAATCTAACAGGCTGTGCAGACTAACAGCAGGTGGTATTTTTAGCTGAATTGCTGGCAGAGGGGAAAAGAGGCATCAAGCTGCAGAAATCCTGCACCAGCTGAGCCTCACATCGCTGATCTCCATTAGAGACCTGCACCCTCATCTTTCTCTCTCTTTCTCTGTCTCTGTCTCACTCTGACTGACTCTGTACCTGCCTGTTTCCTTCTCTTTCCTTATCTTTTGTCCTCTCTCTGTCCTTCTATTCTTTGTCATTTTCTTTGCAGCTGGACAAATACAAATGACCAGACAGCACTGCTCTATGGCTCAGACTGAAAAGAATGTTTATAACACAAGCCTCTACAAAGACACTGCACAGAGATGTATTATTGGAGAATTGACACACAAAATAAAAGATGCTGCAAAAGGCATATTACATTTACATTTATTAGTTACACTTAGTAGCTTATTGGCTCAAATGAGGCATTTTAAATACCCTAGTCTTCTGCTTTGTTGTTTAATGTGTAATACACTTGTGGTCTATTTGAGCAATAAAAAAACTATTTTATACATAATCTGTGGAATGACAACCAGATCTTTGTTCTGTAATTGTGCTTTCAAAGAATGGGTGATTGTTTTGCTAATTAGCTTTCAGATCACCATGCACTTCCTCAGGAGAAAGGCTCCCTCTAGAGTTACGTTTCAATTCTTACAACACAGATACATAGATCTATTAATACTTTTGAATGTATGTCTGGGCATTTCTGTGTATTTTTAAATCTGAGCATTGTATCTCCATGATTACTGACACTGAATACATGTCTTTTGTGGTTAGTCAAGTCAGTCTCAAACTGAATTAAATTTAGTTTAAGAAAAAAACTCTTAATGAAATTAGACAATACAGAGCAAGAAAAAAGAAACAAAATCACTCTTCAACAGAGAATCTCACTAAACACTTCATAGGTTTTCACCAGAGTTAAGATCAGGGGACTGGGATGGCATGTCAGAAGCTTGTTCCAGTGGTTATTGAACCATTTATGTGTGGTTGACTGGCTGTGTTGATGAATGACTAAGTGAATTTGGCCTCAGTAACACCTCATTTACTTCAGTAAAGGTTACATTTTTCTAGTATTTCCAGTGTGAGCTAATGAACTAATTCAAGGCATTTTCATGACCTTATGGAGCGGACTGTCTGTGTTTTGAACTTTAAAATGCTATTGTTTTTTAGACTTTTATTTCACTCTTCACCCTGTAGTGAAAATTACATGTTCAGTAGTGATGATGAAATTGACAAAAAGAAATAGTGTAAAATTACTTGATTGCTTTGAATAAAATCTTTTTACATGAACTTACATGAAAAGTTCTCCCACAGTAACTATCTATGCCATTATCAAATACATCGACACACATATATATACATATATATATATATATATATGAGAAATAGGCAAATAATAGGCTCTAGGTCTCGGCTGTTTTTCGGGGGAGATTATAAGGGTTATAACACTGTAATGATTCTGGCACCGATGCTCTGGACTCTGAAGGCCCCTTGTTTTTCTATAACAAACTAGATCAAACATGAATGCCCTGCAGTGGCAAATACCATTTGGTTTTATATTTGATTTGATTACATTAATGTTTAAGTTGACATTTACAGAAATATGTACACAGTGTAACTGTGTTAAAGGGAACACTGCTGTTAAAAAGCTCTTTATTTGTTTAAAGTGTTTGTAAACCAAATGTTATTGCACTTTTGTTCATATACAAGTAATAAAGTGCACAATACACTACTTTTGAATTCATTGTTTACTTTAGTGTATAATGCGATTAATCGCTAATAAAATGTTTAATTGTTGCCCAGCATTAATATATATAAATATATATATATAAATCTTTTAGAGTGATCAGAACATAACTAAAAACAGCCGTCTTTTTTAAACCTTATCAAACTACTGAAAATGTACAGCTCTAAAACTCAAACATCCTGTATTTAGCTGTACTAAACATCAATATCCTCCTTTTATAAGCTTATTTCTCATGTGTATTTCTGCCGAGGCGTCCGG
>JBBPCY010000002.1:17643000-17665477 GCA_037974405.1 Brachyalestes nurse | reverse complement strand
TATATATATATATTAATGTATATATATATTAATGTATATTGTACATTTGCTTTAGGGGATTACTTTTGAACTGTCTGAATCAATACATAAATAAAAACAATACTAAAGTTCAGTTTCAGGTTTCCTTTTTTTACCCCCCAAATATAGAATAAAAAATGTACAACATTTAAAATAAGAGCCTTGTAAACAAAACTAGTACAATTCCAGCTTCTGAAAATGGAGATTGTTTAGCCATTCAAATATACATTTTACTTTCTGCTGGGCTTTTTAAGTGCATTCTTACACTGTGAGGAAACACCTGCACAGCAGTGAGATCAGCCGTGTTTAATGGATGTGCTGTATTGGCCGAGGCAGTAAAGGATTAGTGGTCACAGCTCTGAATCCCTTCATGATTTTGGCTCTCAAAAGAAAGGTACTTCATGATACATTTCCAAAGACCTACAGTTAAAATATAGCTACATCTATTATTTTTGGTAGGTAAGACATGTCTTATGTTAATTTTTAAAAATCTGGATTTTACAAAACCTTACCATGGAAGAAACCGCTGTTGTGACGAGGCTCTGAAAGTGATGGGAAACCTACAGACTGTGAAGAGAGCAGGGCCACATTGCCATCTACAGGCTGTGAGATGTACAGAGCTTTATTTTCCAAAATATTGCCCAAATGTGTACGTGTTTACATGTACATGTGCATGTGCTTTTTTCTGTGGCAAAGAGGAAAACTGAATTATTCACTGACAATGCTGAAATACTGGTGTTGTATTGTACACATAAAGGCAGATGATCAACAACACCCCAGGATGTGCCACACTACAGATTTTAAAGTTGGGGTATCATAAAATACAAGTATTCTGAATATATATTGAGAAAATATAGTGAAGTATGTGTTTTACATTTTATAAATGCATTTTCAGAAAACATTTTACATTTTAAGATAATACTTTAAAAGGCCCACACCATGAAAAACGGAATGTTTCTTCACTTGTTTTGTAATAGTCTTTAAAATGGATGCACATTTTCCATAAAAAATTATATATATATGTGTGTGTGTGTGTGTGTGTGTGTGTGTGTGTGTGTGTGTGTGTGTGTGTGTGTGTGTGTGTGTGTGTGTGTGCGTGTGTGTGTAAAGTGTTGCTTTTTAAAAATGTTATGAAAACAATACTTTTTATGGTCTCATAGTGTTATGCTGAATTCCTTAGAATGTCAAGAAAATAAACATTTTTTAATGGCAAGAAAGGTTTTCTATTTAGTCCCCCCAATGTTGAATCCATAACTACAGTACTCCTATACAGTCAAACCATATCTGTAAATGGGTTTAACGTGTAGAATGATGATTTATAAATCCACATATGGGAACAGCAGTCTGTTTTTAAGCAATAACAAGTTACACATTTTTTCTCTCAAAACTAACTAATTGCTCTCTCCACAATTTTTTAATTACGGTCTCAGATTCTCTCTTGAAGTGACCAGTGTATTAGTTTCCAAACCAGGCATAAATAGAAACCAGTGATGAAAGGAAATCGAGTGGAGAAACGAAAGCGAAAGTAAAGGGGTGTGTGTGTGACAGAGAGAGAGAGAGACTGACAGGAGTGAGTGCAGTCAGTGTTTTAATTCAGTGAACACTGAGCTCTGCTGTTGAGAATGAGCTTCGATCAGGACAAAAAAGCCATCAAGTGTTTCAGAGACAGACTTCGGAGTCTGATTCTCGTCGAGCCTTTGGTGAACCAGGTGCACTTCTTCAGCAATGAGCAAAAGGAGAAGATCAGAGCCAAGTTACAGAACGAGGGCAACCTGGTGGCTGCGGACCTTCTCCTCGATGAGATCCTGAGTAAAGATTATTCTGAAGGATGGTTCAGGGAGCTGCTCACAGCCCTCGAAGGCGCTGGCTGCAAACAAGCAGCGAAATACATGGAAAATAACCCCCCTAGTCCATCGATAGAGGCTGAAAATGACAGCTGCATACGGCTCATAAACCTCCTGCAGCTCAGTCTGGTGAACATGAAAACCACCGATGTCTGCCACAGCTGCTTCCAGCACGAAATCCTAACCCTGGAGGATCGACAAAATGTAAGTGACCCTTGATCCTTTAGACAGGTTCTCAGTTCTGGTCAAATACACTGGTAGTTCAATGCACCTCCCAGCCAGCAGAGGGGGCAAGAGTGGCGCTGAATTTCACAGGCCACAAGCCATAACGTTATTAGCAGTAGTAGTATTTTATAATAATAATAATAAGAAGAAGAAGAATTGCAGTGTTTTTGTGAAAATAGTAGAAAATGTAGAAAATAGATGTAGAAAATATAACTATTTGTGAAGGAATGTCAAAATCATAAGGTCTAATGCCAATGCTGGAAAAGGAGACTGTAGTCATTTCTACACAAGAGTGTTATTGTAAAAGTTGTGGTTAGGACAAGCATAGAGGGCATTAAGCAGGCACACACATACAGACACACATATAACCCCTTTACAGATAGAAGCAGAGACTAAACAGAAGGGGGACATGGCCGGGGCACGTCTGCTGCTCTCTCGACTGGTGAAGAATGAATCTGGCTGGTTCTCTCAGTTCCTGGAGGTGCTTGAAGAGACAGGACATGCTGGGCTGGCTCGGGAGTTACGGGGATTTCCTCTGGAGGAATCTGGTGAGGCTTACTTAAACAAATGTAGACTTCACACACCCATTATAAATATATGTCCTGGATCCAACAGATACACTATATGGCCAAAACTATTCAGGTGTTAAAGCCGCACCCATTGCTATCAGGTGCATAAACTTAATCACATAGGCATGTGCTCTCCACAAGAGAATAAATTGTACTGGAGAGTTCAGTGACATTAAATGTGGCACAAGTCAGTTTGTAAAATATCTTAGAGCTGGTTAGAGCCGCCTCGGCCAACTGTAAGTGCTTCTGTTGTGAACTGGAAGTGTCTAGGAGTAACAACAGCTCAGCCATTAAGCTACAGACCACCCAAACTTAGGATACCCACTATGTTCTGAAGTCTATAGTGAATATTCTCTGTTGTGCCACTTACCACAGAGATCCAAAGTGCCTCTGGAAAAAAAAACACATTAGCAGAAGAACTGTGCATGAGGAGCTTCATTAAATGGGTTTCCATGGCCAAGTAGCTGCACATCAGCTGCACATGACTATGGACAGTGCTGAGTGTTGGCTAGAGTGGTGTAAAGCAGCGTTTCTCAAACTATGAGCCGCGGACCGGTATCGGTCCGGAGCCTCGCTTCTGTACCAATCAAAATTCTGTCAGATCAGCTCTGATTTCAGTGCTGCTGTCACTGCATGCCTCGCCCCACCCCGCCCCCCTCGACTTCACGCCCCGCCCCCTCGACTTGTCTCATTCGCTCCAAACCTTTCAGGAACACGCTACGAGACCTATCAATAAATCATGGCGTGTTCAAAGCAAGCGAGTCTGGATTCTTTCTTTCGGACGCGTCCATCCAATGATGCCCTTCCACTCCACGTTTCTGTGCAAGACCGCTTTTCCTCAACTGACAGCCACGAAAACAAAGGACAGAAACAGGAGCGGCTCTGTCAGCGTGCCTTCCTCGTTTCGACCAGATTAAATTTATGTTAAAAGTCAATTTGCACATTCAGCACCATTTGGCAGTGTTCAAAAGTGTCTTAAAAAAAAACCATAAAACAAAAAACATAAAAAAACTAGGTTTCTTGGTTCTTATATATAGGCATATGTACACAATAATAATAATAATAATAATAAAAATAATAACAACAACAACAGCCTAATTACTATATATCTGTGTATTTACTTGGCAATCATATATTTGTTTGGCAATAATCTCAAATCTCAAAGTACTCCTGTTAGGTCATGTTTAACATTGTTCTTACATAGGCATAAGCCCTAATAATACTAATACTAATAGTAATAATAACAGTAGTGGTAGTGGTGAAATAATAATAATAGTAATAATAATAATAATAATAATACTCTCTATATATAGTAATAATTTATATCTATCTATCTGTCTATCTATGGGGATATGCATGGGGGTGGGTGGTGGGGTTGTTAATGCAGGGCCCTGCAGCCCCAAAGCCTGACATGACTGGTCCCCAGGACAAATAAGTTTGAGAAACGCTGGTGTAAAGCACAATTACACTGAACTGTAGAGCAGTGAAATTTGTTCTGTGGAGTGGTGAATCATGCCTCACTGTCTGGCAGTCTGCTGGATGAAAGTGGGTTTGGCAGAATGCCTAGTGCCCAAGGTAAAGTTTGATGGGGTTGTTTTTCAGGGTTTGGACTCAGCCCTTTAGTTCCAGTGACTGGCAATTTTAACCACTCAGCATAGCATTGGACACTTCTTGTCCAACATCAGTGCCTGACCTCACAAATGAACCAAATCTTGTGGAAACTTTCCCAGAAGAGTGGAAGATGTTATGGATACAATCCTCGTAAATGCCCATGGTTTTAGAACGACAAGACTAATATAGCTCATACAAAAGGTCATGTAAAGTGGCATTTGGCAGATGCCCTTATCAGGGGCGACTTGTAATCATTATTTACAGGGATAGTCCCCCTGGAGCAACTGAGGGTTAAGGGTCTTGCTCAAGGGCACAGGGGTAGAAAGTGGGAGTTTGAACCTGCAACTTTGTGGTTATTGTTGTTTTACCCACTAGGCTACTACCACCCTATATGCACATACTTTGGGCTATATAGTGTATTTTAGCTCAAGAACATACACATACACTAAACTGCAAAACACTGTCCAGGGTGTACCCTGCCTTCGCCCATAACAGCTGGGTTAGGCTCCAGCCCCCCTGACCCTGAGTTCGGCATAAAGGGGTAGAATATGGATGGATGGATGGATGGATGGATGGATGGATAAACTGCAAATTTAACGAGGTCCTACATTGCTCCTGCACTAATGATCCATTTCATCAGTGTCACTTACACTGTATGTCGAAATGTTAGTAGACACTACTTCAGCTACTTTAAGATGGTGGTGCCACTACCATTCAGCATTAGTACATGAGCTCACTAATGCTTGTGTGGCTGAATGTAGTCAAATCTTCCGCAATGTTTCAATATCTAGAAATACCCTTCCTTCAAAAACGCATTGGATTAAACGCATTGTCTATAAACTTTTGGACATGCAGTGTAAGGGTGTCTGGTTTGTGGGTGCTTTACAAATATCTGTTTTTTTAACTGTAGCACATCTGTTGCTAAGTACAATTACTGACCACATATTATTTGGGTGGTGAACGATTCTCAACACAGCAGTGACACTGACAATGTAGCAAATGTACATTGTCAGTGTTTTATGTGCTTTGTCACTGCTTGTTTGAGAATAGTTTGGAAGCCAAAATTATCTAGACAAAGAGTGGTCCGAAACTGCCCACAAATGACAAACTAGAGGATGTCTAACACAAACTGTGCATGATAAAAAGATATTTCCAACTACAGGTTGTATCAACAAAGTAGGTGTATCTAATAACATGGCTAGTAAATCTAAAGAGAGTGGAAAACCTCCCACCAGATACACTTCTACTGCATTATAACACACCCTGCCATTTTACTACCCGTGTTGGTATCACTGCTGTGCTATGGATGGTCCGGTAATATTTGATAACCAGTAACCCTATAGTGGCCCCTTTCTCTTAATAAAAGCTGAGTGACAAAACACTATTGTATACCTACAAGGTGCATATGATCAATGAAACCAAATTGTCAGTAGGTAACAGGTACTTAATTCTGCTCAGTATATTCCCCTCAAAGATATAATGCATACTGTGATACGTGCTTAATTAAATCACTGAATTTCATTCCATTTCAGAAATATAATACTAGTAATGTCCATTGTAAAACGTAAAATTGTACCTCTTGTCAGGTTGTGAGTTTGTATAATGAGGGAAATGGAAATAGGAAAGGAGCAACCAAATATATAATGAACTAGGACCTTTTTAAAATCAGAAATAGCACTAATGTTCTTTTATTAACTGGACGTTCCAGGAACCGGAGCACAGAAATGTGATAAACCTCAAGCTTTGAGAGCTGACAATGAGATGATTGGTCAGGCTGCCATGGAGAAGATAGAAGTCGCTGAAGAGGCCTCCTTGGCCTCTGACATCTCCCAGGCCTCTGCTTTGTCCACTTCAGGCCTTGGGCTTGATAGCAGCATGGACAGTAGTGGCTTCCTTTCCTGTACTGATGCATCTGTTGATCTTGCCACTGGAGGTAGTGGTAAGTACGCTTCAGCCATATGTTCATTACCCTTCATTGCAAAAGATTCAGATGAAATGTCAGTAAATGCCATAGATGGGTGATGTGATATAAGATGTTACACAGATGAAATAATATATAAGAAGTGTATAATACTGCATACTGCATGCTGCAGTTTCTGGTTATTATTAAAAGTAAAATGACTTTTAAACATGTGTGTTTGTAGCTGAAAATATTGTCACATGGAACACAAGGCCTCAGACTTACTTTCATAAGAAACCGAAAAGGTTTTGTTGAGATTCTATAATAAATTCTGCCATAACTCTAGTAATATCTATGCAGTGCTCATTATAGTTATGTTCTTTCTCAGATTTGGACCTGTACAAAGGCAGTGATGAAGAAATGGAGACCGAGGAAACAGCAGAGAGTCTGGATCAGTCAGGTAAAATCCATTATTACCCTACTGCAAACCAGTCAGAAAGTCCACCTACTAGAGGTTCAAGATATTGGCAAAAAGGTAGTGTGATTTACATGAGACGTCAGAGCAAACAGTATGCTATTCCGCTTTATAATTTGACCTTTCTTAAACAAGAAGCAGCAAATCTTAACCGCAAAGGGCTGGTGGGGTTGTAGTTTTTTTTTTATTCCAGCCAAACAGGAACACATCTGACTCTACTTGTTGAATCAATTTGCCTTTTTAACACATCTACCTCTCCTGCCACAGTATCCTCTCCTGCCTTTAGTAATGCATTCAACAATAAAACCTACATTGTGCTTATTTTATTTAGTATTACAAAGTATACTTACACACAGAAATCTGCAGTTTCACATGCTGATGCGTCTTAAAATGTGTGAACACGCACAATATGTTGCAGAACGATACAATTTAAAAATACCCGAAAAAGAGGAATCAAATCTGTTTTTTTTTTAAACTGGAGAGAATATTTGTGTTTCATAAAATCTTAACTGTGTATCCAAGCAGTTAAGTAGCGTATGATTTTAAGATTTTTTAGTTATTCCAGTGACATTCACAAAAGTGGGAGGTGACTTTGCTTGCTTGAGTTTAGGCAAAAAAAAGAAAGGCCTATATAAACATGTCTTATTATAGTTAAATAATTTAGGTCTGTTGTATCCAGAGTGCAAAAGAAGAGATTTAGAGCACCTTGCACTTCAGCGTAGTTATAACAGACCGTTTGGTTAGGGTCACATAAAACCTCACTCTGCCTGTTTTGTCATTTGCCCCACCCCCACCCCACCTTCAGATGTGAGGAACCAGGAGGGCTGAAAGGGCTGTAAGTCAGTATCAGCAAGGTCTGTGGGCAGTGTGGTGTTCCTCAAGCTCAGGGGCATTAAGCCTCTGCCCAGTGTGTTCTCTAAGACTGCATACCACTACCTTTGAATTAGCTTTAAGAGTATATGTGTCTCACTAGATCAAAAGGATAGCCAAATAAAAGAAATTATGTTTACATTTTTGTGAGCAAAGGATTTTGTGAGCCAAGGATCATTCTGTGGCATGAGTTAATTTTGTGGCCATAAAAAAGAAGGCTTTTTTTTTTAACATGAAAACGTTTACAAGTCAGTTATGTTTCATATATTAAAGATTTATCAGTTAAAATCTTATCTTTGCAAAATGTTCTGTGCCAAATTCTCTATTCTGGAATGTGGCTGGTTTCTGAAACTTTCTAGGTGATTCAGGCATTAAAATGTAAATAAAGACATTTAGAGTGATGGTACATTTCATGAAATACCTTTTTGTAAACTGGCCACTGGATGCATTGCATGCTTCGGAGTCTGGGTTCTGTCACTACTGCTGTGAATAATTGTATCTCTGGTCTGGTGGTCTGGAATGTTACATTTCACATCAAGCCGCTCTGTTTTTGTCTAAACAGTTTAATTATGCAGATATTTAGAAAATCAGTGTAATTTCACTTCAGCAGACACTAACAGGGAAGATATTCAGCTTAACTATAATGTAGGACTGAAAGAATGTGAACTCTCAAATGAAACAAACCACAGGAAACAGCTTTTCACTAAGTGCTCACCTAGATGTGTCAGAGGAGAAAAATCAAGTGTGAAGAAAATGACTTATTGTTATTAATATACCACAATAAATAAAAGTCAAATAAAAAGATTAAAACTCACATTGAGAGTAAATGGGGCTGGAATGTTTTCGAAGAAAGAACCTTCAAAACAATATTGGTCTAGCAGTGGGAGGAGGAGGAGACGGATGAAAAACTGAAGTAGAGTTCCTCAAATATTCCAACCATAATTGTCACTGAGAAAATATGTTTTCTGTCTTCTCTGACAAACCATGCTGAGGTCAAAGGGATCAGTCTCAATTACAAACACATGTTAGAAGATTTGGGGGTTGTGTCTGCTGCTTCTCCTTTTGTCTCTTGTGTACTACCGGTCATTAAACTATGAAAAACATGAACGAGAAGAGGTAGATACACACATTTTATCAGTCATTTAAGCAGAGATTTATTCACTACAAGTACTTAAGACAATGAACATTAGTGTGTAATATGTGTAGTATGTACATGTAGTAATTATTGCAGATTGATGAATAGTGGCATAACTAAAACATGTGTGCATCTTTGTTTGCACAGTAACGGAACAAAAAAACAGTTCATATTAAAGAGGTGTGTAGTTATACTGATAAGGGACAGCGGTCATATCACTACTGTCCACCAGGTGGTGCACCTTACACCATTATGTTCTTTGCTTATGTTCTTGCTTCAAAAGTCAAAAATGTTGTTGAGTTATGTGTATAAGAAAGAATGCTCAGATATGTAGACTTCAACAAATACTTGCAAAAATCACACATGTGACGCAAAATTGCTTATTATTTTCCTGTCTGGTCTACTTCCTTGGCATCTCAGCTGCATATTTGTCTATCAGTGTGTTAAACAAAATGAAAGGATTCTCTTTGTAACCAAGCAAATGTTTATTGTCAGTTTATGTAGTGGTGTTGAATCGTAGTGTGTCTAAAGTTGGATATAAGTTTGTGAGGTGGCTTTCATTGAGCAGTGGATACAGATCCTCATTCCTAGAGTTTCAAAAACCTGCAGGGCAACTCCCTGAATTTCCAGATACAGTCACACGCAGATCTACCTCATTGGCTGGGCTGCATGCCGGATCTAGGCCTTGCCAAAAACACGGCCTTCTCTTTTCCATTGCTTTGTGGTGAGCTCGCACAGCCACACGTAGTTAACCTAGACTGAGACCCACCAAGTCAGAAGCGCTTTTCTTTTGTCAGCATGCAAAAAGCTGGAGGAAAAATGCATACTACTTCTCAGTTCTTCTTAGTGCGGTTTTACAGGGCATGGATGATGTCATGGCATTTCCTTTCTAATAAACTCGAGGGGACCTAGAGTTGGTCGTGGAAAGACAGAGGCCACTGTCTGCTTCCTGTGTGCTGGTGTGTACATCTGCATTGCTGCAGGACTGGAGCTACAACAAAATCCCCTCTGGCAGTCTGGCCGGATCAGGAGACCACAAAACGTCTCTCTCCACACAGCAAAGTTATTTTAAATGCTGCGGCTAACACAAACACAACTCACTACAACAGCAAACAAACCGCACTGTGACGAACACTTTTTTCACTCACACTGGGGGCTGGCAGAATGCAGCACGGGAGACATCAAGACAAAAACAATGGCCTAATCTCATGCTTTTATTGCACCCCCTTACATCTTTCTCTTTCTCCCCTTCTCCCAGTGAGTGAAAGAGAGATTGTTCTACGTGATTATCAGATGGAAGTCGCTCGACCGGCCCTGGAGGGGAAGAACATTATCATCTGTCTCCCGACAGGAAGTGGTAAAACCAGAGTGGCTGTGTACATCACTAAACAGCATCTGGAGAGCAGAAGGCGGATGAGACAGCCAGGAAAAGTCGTTGTTCTGGTCAACAAGGTACTACAGGCCATCCATATACAGCCTGTTAGCATATTATTGAACACTCACAAAAACAACTTATATTCAGGTGCTTACCCATATGAACATGTGTCATAAGCCCAGACAGATGATTCACAGTTTATTTATGTGCTTACTAAGTTGAGTGCTGCCCAGAAGATAAAGTTCCACTTTTTCATGTGATTCTGTGTGTAGAGAGATTGTGAATCATCTCCTTTGTGCTAATGTTTTTTCAAATGCCTTTCTTCAAACTGAATTTCTTCCTCAAATCTGCTATGCTGCCGCAGCCCTATTGAGCTTACACAGCTCAGCTCATTACTGCACAGCTCAGCACATTACTTTT
Organism: Brachyalestes nurse; assembly: GCA_037974405.1. Classification (NCBI taxonomy): domain Eukaryota; kingdom Metazoa; phylum Chordata; class Actinopteri; order Characiformes; family Alestidae; genus Brachyalestes; species Brachyalestes nurse. The sequence goes on along the minus strand of JBBPCY010000002.1, from coordinate 17,655,035 downwards.
TTGCCTCATATTAGCTTTCCATAATAGAGATTGTGTGTGGTTTTGTAGTCCTAACCCAAACATAGCATTGCTGTTGGAACAAAAAACACATGTTCTCCACAAAAGAAGAAAAAGTGTTCTTAAATTTGAACGGAATTTAATGTCATAAGATTTTTTCAGTATTCATCTTAAAAAGTTTTTTTAAACTATAAAAATGTAAATGGAAGGTTTTGTTCTGACAGCAGGAATACAATCTCTATCACATCTCCAAAATGGTAATTTGTCAAGCAAATTTTAAAAAGTTAATGTACAATTATTTTATTAATGTTAATGTAAAATGGTAATTTTGCACCAAGTTTGCACCATTTCAGCTGGTGTTTTCACAACGAAAAGAAAGATGCAAGGTTTTGTTCAGACAATGGGGCGATACTACAAGCTACAATTTATCAATTTATCACACAATGCTACATGCTAACTTCAGTTCTATCACATCAGCTAACAGACACCCGTGCTGGCTTTTAGCTCAGTGGTGAGTGATGAAAGGAGACTGATGGCCATTCTATTCACAAAGAGAGAGTGAGGCCAGTTGTGCTCTCAGATAAGGTCCAATGCTTAAGAGCCCTTGAGAGCCTTGTGCTAGGATAGTCCTGTGCTTTGAGTAATCAGCTGGATTCAGTGTTGCAAGATTCTGCTGATTGTTTCCCGCCCAAAATATGCCCCAAACCCTCCAAAATGCACTCAAAACCGCCCAAAATATTAAATCTACCTTTTTGAGTGATACAGTAATTGCCGTGTCTGCCTATACCCTTAAAGGTAAAGTAAAATAAAACTATAGAGATAAAGCTTACTTACACGTAATTATGCTATATCGCCTATAGTACTGTAGATCCATGCAGCAATTTCTAAATGGCAACACTGCGATAGATCATATGGCTGTCAGTGCTGGAGATGAAAAATCTGCTGTCACGGCACTCTGTGGTGTAATGATGCCCATTTAGATCTCTGATTGATTGGGTCGAAGAAGAAGTATTTAATATGGATTGAATTGGATGCATTCTCACATAACATAGGTGCGAAGTTATATAAAAATCCACAAAACTAATGTCAAAATTGCCCAATTTTTGTCATCCCGCACAAGCCATTTTTACCCGCAAAGTAGAATTCAAAACTGCCCAACCTGGCAACACTGGCTGTATTTTCCATGAGGTTTGCTGATTTAAGTTTAAAACTTCAAGAGGTATAGACTTAATAAGTTACTACAGAAAGATGAATGAAAGAAAAAGATTTACATAAATAAAAAGAGAAAAAAGTGTTTTATCATACGAAGCGCAGTCCTGTTTATTAGTGATTCAGTCTTCATATCAAATGACTGTAGATGTTTATTAAGAATATATATAAATGTAAGTATATATCATACAATGCCTGTCATTAGGGATGGATATTAAATGGAGGCATATAAGTGATCTGCCCTTTTAAATAGAATAAGCATTTCAAGTGGTGAATGTTCGTGATGTTCATTGGTCCTGGCTTCAGCAATGAAGGAGGAGAAAAAAATGATTCAATTAAGTTGACTTTGATAAAGTAACTTAATACAGTTTAGATTTAGGTTGCTCTTCAGTGCAATTGTGTACATTTACATTTAAATGTTGTGAAATGTGAAGAAATCTGAAAGTTTTTTTAATGGTTAACTGATGGTTTGTTTACTTCACTGTGCAGGTGCCCCTGGTGGAGCAACACTACAAAGCAGAGTTTGGGAAGTTCCTGAAACATCAGTACTCTGTGGAGAGAGTCAGCGGAGATTCACAGCTCAAAATCTCTTTCCCACAAGTCGTTGAGAAGAATGACATCATCATCTGCACTGCACAAATTCTGGAAAACTCTTTAGCCAAAGCCAAGCAGGGTGATGAAGATGGGATTAAATTGTCACGTAGGTCACACTTTACTTACTATTGCCTTTTCTTTTAAGAGATAAACCCAAATGTACTGAAATATGAGGTTTGTGAAGTCAGATTTCACTTTAGGCTGCTTCACCTTTTGACTGAGATTGGATGGAGACCAATGTTGACCTGTGTTTTTTTAGTTGTCATCACAAGCAATTCTCACTCTTTTGCCTTGTTTGCCTTGCTGAAGCTGTGGACCACAACATGGAACTCCCCTGCAGTGACATGTGCTGTTTATTAGTGTTGAGTCTTTTTTTCCTTTTCTTAGGTCTCTAGGCCACGTGTCTGTTCTAGCCATCAGTGAGTGAGCCAGTGGTTGGCTGACTGATCAAATTCGCAGGAGAAGAGTTTTTTTCCATCAATGGCTCAGACTCAGTGTTCCACTGCAAGACTGAAAGCAACCCTTTGGGGCTGAACACCTTTGCAGTTTGATTTGTAAAGTACATTCCAATTAAAGTAACCATCAGGACTGTAAAACACACTTTGTGGCCCTTCTCTCTAGAGGCCTGAGGCTGTGCTTTAAGCAGAATTCCAGAGGCAGAGCTCTATTATATATTTCACATTGAAATATATGCAACAGCTCAGGTTGCTGGCCTTAAAAGGAAGGGTACTGACCTTATGACCAGGAGCTTGTACCCTGCTGGCTTTTTGGTTACTGGGGAGTAAATGTAATGCTGTAAGTCTCAGCTTCTGCAGCTCTTTAGGGAATGGTAAGGCATTCAGACTTTAGGGCAGTGTCTTTTACTTCCATAAAAACTACTAATCCTCATGTCTAAAAAGCTGTCCCATGATGGAAAAGCAAAATCTGAAGAGTGAGCATTCCAAAAGAAATATTGGAAAAATAAATCCAGACTCCTCAGCATAAATATGAATAGAAAGACTGTGACGTTTTAGTCTGAGACAGTGGAAAGTGAGAGGCAGAAAAAAAGAGTGAAAATAAGATTGATGGGACAGAAATGTGAGGAACATTCACACACCAGAGCCTTTAGTCAGTTCAGTTTGGTAATTCTGGCATGTTTTCTGTCTGCCTTTACTCCTTCATACTCTCCTACTACTGTCAGCGGCTGACTACTGATGATTTGAAACTCCAGATGGGGTAACACAGGCTTCTGGCTCTGGCAGTTTAGCAGGGCATTCCCCTGTTCTCTCTCTTCATGTTATTTTATTTAGGCAGCTGTCAAATTAAATTTAATCCGGTTTCCAATCATGGAGAATAAATGACCCACCACTTAATTTAAATGAAGCAATAAAATGCCCTTCTCTTAAAATGCTTAAAATTGCTTCTTAAGTTCCAGTTCAGTTTGGTTTCTGTGGTCTGGAGCATCCTGCCAAAGTCAAGAAGAGGTTTTTTTGAAATGCTGTATGAAATACTATAGATGAAAAAATACTGATGAACAGTGATTATTTCTTGTACTGTTTTCATGATTCGGGTTCTAGCAGGACCACAGAGTTCTAATTGCAAGTGAAAAAGATGGAACAAAATAGAATGAAGACAGGGTGCAGTATGAAACAGAGCTACTATTCTCAGACTCCTGTAAAAATGTGATGCTATAAGCTAGCTGTTGCTATTTTTTTCCTGCAGAGTTCACTTTGATGGTCATCGATGAGTGTCACCACACACAGAAGGGTGGTGTATATAACCACATCATGATCCGCTACCTGAAACAAAAGCACAGGAATGCAGCGCTGCTTAAGCAACAGAAAACAGAGGTGCCCCTCCCACAGATCCTCGGCCTCACTGCCTCACCCGGAGTGGGAGGAGCCAAAACCCAGCAGAAAGCCGAGGAGCACATTCTTAGAGTAATGCACACTTAATCAAACACAGACTTGCTAAATACACACTTACACACATGTAAATTCGTTCCACTCCGATATACATGCAAATTCAAACCTCCTGTGTTCTTTAAGATACAACCTTTGTGACTCTCTCTCTCATCTTTTCCTTCCTTTTCTTCTCTTTCCCCTTTTGCCTCTCATTCCCACCCGTTGCACAGTTCCTCATTCATGTCTCATTCATCTCTCTGCTCCGAGCTGGTTCCAATGTTCCACGTGGCCCCCGCGCTCAGGGCAGCCATAAAGCATTTCATACTCTTTATGTCCCTGCATGCTGGAGGAAAGATCAGACCCAGCCTGGCCTTCTCACTTTTCTCTACACATGCTATGTGTCTCATCACACGCCTTTCACAACCCTGCAGCTAACATGCCAAAACAAACAATGAGAATCCCTCCACCTCCTCTTAACAACTGAAGAACAGTTGTATTTCATGTGCTCAGTGCTTTCTGAAACGTGTCCGATATGTCGCAGAGAGATAGCTGGGGTTCTAAAGAGACCGTGACTGATCACATCTGTCTGAAATATTTTAGTTGGTCTAACGCTTCAAAAGTAAATGTGCAAGTCATTATATTGATGCCTTGCAGATTTGTGCTAACTTGGATGCTTATACAATAAAGACCAAAAGCCTCGGAGATGATCCCAAGTCTCCATACAAACGCATTGCAAGCGCTCAAGAGAGGAAGGAGGTAACAGTCTATCCATCCACAATTCCACATTCCTTCAGATTATATCTTCAGTTAACTGAACTCCTTTACTATCTTTATAATGTCAGCTGACTATAATGGTCATCATTGAGCTAACTGAAGTTACTACATAGAAATATGAACAATTGTGCAAAATGTTATATTGTATTCTTTGAGTAAATGCCAGTTTTACTTTGCCATTTAAAGGATCCCTTTGGAGATGTGATAAAGGAGATCATGGATGAGATTCACCAGCATGCAGAACTGAAGCCACTGTGCCAGCCCGGCACCCAGAACTATGAGCAGTGGGTGGTGCAGAAAGAGCAGAATGGTGAGAGAAATGTTCTCTGCATGGCCTTGAGGGTGGAACTGAGCATGACCCTAGTTCAAAAAACAGTTTGAACAGACTATATTTCCACTCAGAGCACTCAGTATATACAACTTGTGTGCAGGGGGAATTATGTCATAGAATATTTCAGTCCCATGAATGTGTCTAATAAATCACACTGCAGTTCCACTGCAGCCCTGTGCTCCACTGCACTCACACACTACTGCATTGTTGGGTTACTCAGTTGTTGCCCAGCAGTGCACGCTTCAGGAAGTTAACTCAGCACCTTCCTATTGAGTAACAATGAAGAAAAGTGTTTTATTTAAACATGGGAGGTTCTGTGTAGATGCTAACAATTTAGTGAGAACAAAGGCAAGAGTGTGGAATAGTAACCAAAGTATTAAGTATAGTATGAATAGTAGCCCTAAAATCTAAAAAGAAACATGATAGCAGTACAGAACATGAAATAATAATTGCGATATTAGTTAACTCACTGGTTTATGCCAGAAGTTAATGTTATTTTTATCGGTTTAATCTATTATCACTGTCCAAAGAATCATGTCATCTAAACACATCAGCTGGCCTTTACACTGTATGAAACATTCATAATGAATGAATCAATAGAAATCCTAAATTCTTTACATCTGGTTACTTTAGGAGTGAAGATTGTTTATTGTAATGCTTTCCAGGATCATAAATATTGACCAGCAACCATATAGATGTATACATTTTATATAATGTATACATTTTAATTAACAACATCTCAGTATTTGTTTTTATAAGAAGTATTTGTGAGAAAATACAGTTGATTGGCTTTTAACTCACTATTACAGTCACTTTAAATGACTAAGTTACTAAGCATTTATTTGTTTATGTCTGATGCATACATTAATAGTTAGATTTGAAGCTTGGGCAGCTTGGTAAAAACATTTTACATCTTGTCTAATACTGAATCTGAGCTGATTGTGTAAGCTGAGAGGGTACACAGGAAAGACTGATGAATGTTATCGAATGCTACCTACTGTGAAAAAGCAATAATAACAGCAGATAAGTGGATAAGTAGTAGGAACGGATTAGATAACTGCTTGTACTAGTTGTAGCAGTTTTGATGCTACATACCTGTTTTCTTTGTTGTCCTTTAGCTGCTAAAGAGGACAATCATAAAGTGCGGGCTTGCGCAGAGCATCTGCGTCAATACAATGAAGCTCTCCACCAGAGCAACACCATCCGCATGTCTGATGCCTTCAGCTTCCTCCATAAATACCATGATGAGGAGATCAAGAAGAAACTCAACCCGGATGATGGCAATATCACTCAGATCACTGACACTGAAAGATTTCTCTTCGGTTTGTTCAAAGGTATCAAAACGATGCTTGTCATGCAATGGACCAGATGATGAGTTGAGCAAGTCAAAAACTGTCTGAATGTTTTCACCTCTGTGTTCACTGCTGTTTCGAAGTGATACTATAAAGGAGTCGAGGTCATCAAAGATGGAGCAAGCTACTAAACTACTTATTGCTGTCATGCTTTGAGACATTTTAACACATCTCTCTCAATTTCCATCTAACAGATAAAAAAGAGCATCTCCAGAAGCTGATGAAAAATCCAGCATATGAGAATAACACTCTGGCTCAACTGAAGGGCCTCATTCTGCATGAATTTACTTCCAGAATGAATCCAAGAGGCATCATCTTCACCAAGACACGCCTCAGTGCCATTGCTCTCAACCAGTGGATTCAGGAGAATACAAAGTTTGAGGACGTTGGTGTCTGCTCAAGCCATCTGATTGGTGGAGGAGACCAAAGTGTGGTCAAGCCAATGACTGCTGTGAGTTTCTTTAATGTGGGCAATAATGTCAATTGGTTTTGCAAATTGAATCCCTGTGTTACCACAGCACAGTCACTCTAGTTTTGGTGTCCACATCACTGTCACACGTCTCATTATTTGAGCATGCTGTCTTAAGTGTCATTTACGAACTACAAAGTTAGAGCAGTTACTGTTTCCAAATGAATAGAGATTGAAAGGTATCATTTTGTGCTATCTGAAGTGATTACATTATAAGATCACTTTTGATGTGTAGGGTCATTTACTTGATTTTTGTGTGCCTGCAGGCAGAGCAAAAGGACGTACTGAGCAAATTTCGTGAGGGAGAGATCAACTTGCTTATAGCTACCACTGTGGCAGAGGAGGGGCTGGATATTGCAGAGTGTAACTTTGTCATTCGATACGGCCTTGTGACCAATGAAATCGCCATGATTCAGGTAAATGTCAAATTACACAATGCCTTGAGTAAGAGCATTGTTGTTTGTAACTGATACTCTACATTATCCTTACAAAAGTGTGTATCCTTACAAAAAGCACAAATCCTTTACAAACCTTTTTTTTACTTTGTAGTTTGTAATCGTCAGTTGCCATTTACATTGTGTGCACATTTCACGATGAATGGAAGAATAGAAATGATCCAGAATAACTTGAAAAATAATAATATTTTTACAACTATTTTCTGTATAAGTTACCCAAACTGGAGGTTTTGTTTCAACAGCAATGATATAATGCTGATGAAACTTATTATCAGATATATGCCATCATCCATAAAAACATCAGTACACACTGTAACAATTGGCCACTGACAGGTGAAATGGATAACGACTATCTTATTACAATATCAGCCATCAAGGGGTGGCATATATTGAGGAGCAAGCGAACATTCAGTTCTTGTTGGTGTATCTGAAGCTGGAAAAATGGGCAGGTGTAAAGATCTAAGCGACTTTGACAATGGGAAAATTGTGATGGCTAGATGACTGGGTCAGAGCATCTCCAAAACAGCAGGTCTGGTGGGATGGTCCTGGTATGCAGTTTTTAGTACCCAGCAAAAATAACTCAAGAAAGAAATCGGTCAGCCAGTAACAGGGGTGACAGTAACTGATGCATGTGGTGAGCAAAGACTATCTGGTCCAGTCCCACAGTGGGCACATGACTACAAGACATGGTGGTGGTAACTGTGGGTAAGATACTTGCCTCTGGACCAAGGGGTAATGGGTTCAACTCCTACCTTCAACATACCACCAGTGGGTCCCTGAGCAAGACCCTTAACCCCAAATTGCTTCAGGGAGACTGCCCCCTGTAGTTAGGAAATGGAAGTCGCTTTGGATAAAAGCGTCTGATAAATGCCTTCAATGTAAATAAGAACTAGACCATAGAGCAATAAAAGAAGGTGACTTGGTCTGATGAACCAAATCTTCCTTTACATCTGTGGACAGTTGGGTGTGTGTCACTTACTTGGTATGCACTATGGGACGAAGGCAATCCAGCACACGCAGTGTGACGGTCTGGGCAGTGTTGTGCTGGAGAACCTTTGGTCATGCCCTTTATGTTATACTGACAGGTACTATCTACCTTAAGCAGACCAAGTACACACTTTCATGGTAGTTAGATTCAATAATGGCAGTAGACTCTTTCATCATCCCTGCAACACTTCAAAAGTCGTCCAGGAATTGTTTGAGGAACAAAGGTGTGAACTTCCATATTCCCCAGATTTCAGTCCAACTGAGTATCTGTAGAATATGCTGGACAAACTTGTCCAATCCATTGAGCCCCCCCACCCCCTTGCAACCTACAGTACTTAAATGATCTGCTGCTAATGTCTTAGTGCCAGGTACCCCAGCTCACCTTCAGAGGTCCATTATTCAACAAATCAGAGCTGTTTTGGCAGCACTTTGGGGACCTAACAGTATAAGGCAGGAAGGTTTAATGTCATGGTTCATCTGTGTATATTTGCCCAAAACTGTAATCACAGTATGATTATTGAAATGACCTGCTTTATACATTCAGGCTCGAGGCAGAGGAAGAGCAGAAGACAGCAGCTACACAGTGGTGGAGGAAGCTGGGTCGGGCGTTGCAGAGCGGGAGAGTGTGAATGAATACAGGGAGAAAATGATGAGCAAAGCCATCGCCAGGGTGTGCACACTGAACCGAGACGTGTATGAAAAGAAGGTGAGTGTTCATATTGTGGCATTTTAACAACTGTGTACACTAAATACATAATTTGCAAAGAATACATTTGTTTTGTACTATATTTTCAGTCATTACGTTTGAATGTGTTTAGATAAAGGAGAACCAGATGCAGGCGATCCTGGAGGAGCGTGTGAAAGCGAAGAAAAAGCAGCAGAAGGGCATGGCCATGGAAGACCCCAGTAAAGTGAAGCTCACTTGCAGGGGCTGTGGTTCAGATGTTTGCTCAGGAGAACACATTGAGATCATTGAGAACATGCATCATGTCAATGTGACCCCAGACTTCAAGTACGTGCCTGCTGGAAAAACAATCATGTGGCTTATGATACATACGCACAATTTATTGTAACACTCTGCAGTAATGAACAAAGTTTCCTGTGTTTTCAGTATCATAAAAATAATAGTATAAAGTCATTCTAATATACTTGTCTTGAACAGATTTTAAATGATTATAAGGAAGCTGTAAATAAAATGAAGAAAATGTTATGTCCAGAATGATAAATAAAATGACTGAGAAGGCTGTGTATTATCAAGAAATACATTGTAGTAAAAATGAATATCCAGAATTTCAAAAGAGGCACAAAACTGAATATCCAGAAGTTATGAAAAATTTACTTATTATATAGCAGAATCAGGGTACAGTACTTTTTGTCAGTTCGTTTTTTTTTATGAATTGCACTGATAATGTTGGGGTAGGCTGAAGATAATTATATTTTCTTTTATTTCAGACAATTGTTCAATGTGAGAGAGAACGCCTCTCTTCAGAAGAGGCTGCTAGACTATGAGGCAAATGGAGTCATTGCATGTAAACAGTGTGGAGAGGTAAGTCTATAACATTACATGCTCCAGCAAGCTCTAAATGGTTTAATACTTTTGCACAATGCTGAACATCTTTACACCTGATTGAACTGAATGCATGTTTTCTGATTGCTTTCCTGTGTCTGGGTGCAGAGTTGGGGCTCTATGATGCTTTATAAGAGCATCGAGTGTCCTTGCCTCCACATCAAGAACTTTGTGGTTACATATGACTCGAAGAAAAAGGTTTTCAGCAAGTGGAGTGAGCTTGCCATCAGATTTCCTGCATTTGACTACTCCCTGCATGTTGATCTTGTCACACCTGACTCAGATGAAGACACTGAAGAAATGGAGTAAAACTGTGGAAAGAGCCAAATGTCACTCAGCACTTAATGTACAAGTGGGGAATGGAATGGGAGCATTTCTTTCCATTGCTTTTCTGAAATAACTTTTGTTCTGGTTTAAAATCAACTTGGTTACTGTATTTGCACGTCTGTTTACTGATCTCACCTTCTTTGCATTGCATTGTATTGCACAACATTTTGACAAACTTCTCATGTAACTATTTTAAAGTATTTAAATGCTTGGGCAGGTCAAGCTGAGTCCAAGTTATGTGTTTCCTAAAATGGATACTTCAATGGGTATTTTAACTGTATAATCAATATAATTACTTAATAAATGTTATAACAATTAAAAAGTATCATCTTTGAAAATATTTGTGGGACATGGCTAGTTTAAGTCTTCAGGAGTATAATCAGTGCTAGAGAATTCAATATTTAGAAGAATATATGAAAAAAAACTCACACATTGTGTTCCCACATCATATTATCCATACTAAACAAATGACTGTCCAGTGCGTCACCTGGGTTTAATTTATTGCTTGAGCAATCTTCAGTGATGGGTCTTGGATCAAACATTTATTGACATGCATAAAGAGCATCCTGGGAGAAAGTCACATCCAGTCACACACACACACATACACCAGCGCACCTGTTCATATACCCTCAGGAGCAGACTGTTTTCCTCTTTACAGCCCTCACCAGAGAGCGCCTGTCAAATGACAACCTGCCATCAAACATGACTTCCACTGACAGTTGGACAGTGGACAGACTTTTCCCTCCTGTGCTGTCTCAGAGATGCAATTAGAAATGCAGAAAAATTCTAAACCATTCCCTTAGGTTTGCTTTAGTGAACATAAAAATAAATAGATAAATAGGATGAATAAATATATTACATGCATCAATTATCAATCATGTAATAGATGATGTATCAGACACTTATAAAAAGTGGAACTTTATATTGCATAAATTATATGGGCATTATAAAACACACGCCTTATATTTTATAATGTAATAAAAACAACTAATAAGTAATTAAATGTTTTTAAAAGTGTCAGATCTGCTGAAATATTAGGATTCTTACAATAGTCAAGCACATTAAACGTATTATGTAATAACTTATAATGAGCCAGTTTATATATAACTTACAAATGAATTGGGATGTTTATAATTATTATTATTATTATTATTATTATTATTATTATTATTATTATTATTATTATGCTTTTACAGAGTTGCCATATACTCCTTAATGACTATACAGTTCGGTGTCAGGATTTTAGTAAGTAAAAACTGCTTTCCCATTATTATTATTATTATTATTATTATTATTATTATTATTATTATACGTCTATAGAGTTATATATTCCTTAACTATACAGCTGGATGCCACCATATTTGGTGAGCAAAAGCTGCTCTTTCCTGTCATTATCAGTCTCCGTGTCTCCGTGGGTGTGTGTGTGGTGTGTGTGTAAATAAGGCTGCTCTGCTGACCGCTGGGTGCTGAGCCACGCGGTCACATGCTGAGAGAGCTCGGACTCCTCTGCTCTCAGCGGAGCGTTAGGAACAGTGTGAGGAACAGTGTGAGGAACAGTGTGAGGAACAGTCTGAGGAACAGTGTGAGGAACAGTGTGAGGAACAGTGTGAGGAACAGTCCTCGTGGAGCTCCAGCGCGCCTGCAGCCCCGCGCTTCAATGATCCCGCGCGGGAGAGCGCGCGTCCTGCAGGAACCAGAGAGGAACCAGAGAGGAGCCAGAGAGGACTGCTGAAATGATCTGACAGCGTGAAAAAGTCTTCAACCCCAGCGATCCTCCAGACTGCACGCAGCCTCAGAGCTTCTGCACGACCATGGTCAGTTCAGAAAGTTTTTCTTCTCCTTCTTCTTATTATTCATTTTGGATCACTCGTGGCATATTTGTAAGCTCATTAAATACGGATTGTGTTAAAGTGATTTCACTTTGGTTTAAAGACTTTTGGTTTCGTTCCTGGCTTGAACACCAGTAGTGTCCTAGTTATTACAGTTTCTTTAGAAACTTATCCCCTCTTTGTGTGTGTGTGTGTGTGTGTTTGTGTGTGTGTGTGTGTGTGCCTGCAGGGCTGCAGTAAGGTGTGTTTGGCCACATTTGG
>JBBPCY010000002.1:17629013-17640164 GCA_037974405.1 Brachyalestes nurse | reverse complement strand
TTGGGTGTGTGTGTGTGGGTGTGGGTGTGTGTGTACCTGCATGGCTGTAGTAAGGTGTGTTTTGCCACAGTTGGAGCTGCTGTCGTCATCACACTGATCGCTGTCCCAACAGCCATCTATGTTCACAGTGAGTTTCTATTAAAGCCTCTCTCTGAACTCAGTGATTTTTACTGCCTGCTCACAGTTGCTGAACATCCGTTTAGTCATTTTGTTGATTTCCAGCAGATTTCTTGTGTGTAACTTATTTATAACATAACATAACATAATATAATATAGTGTGTGTCCTGTGGTTGCACATAAACAAAATAAAATTGCTCAATTCCGTCCAAAGAAAGCTTAAATGTAACGTTTTTTGAAGCTTTATTAAGAACACAAACTGACAAAATATGTGACATCAACCCAATTGCTGTAGTGTTTTTTAATTAAAAAATAATATGTATTTATTTCATGTGCAACAATTTGATACTGAAATCACTTTTCATTTCCAGTGTAGATACTTCACACTGTAGTTCTGAGCAACACATAATCTGACCAGCTTTCTTATACAGAAATGATCTTAAACCATAAAATGTTTTGTAGTTGGTTTATTTTGTTTAGCTTGTTTGTTTGTTATTTAGCTTTATTTCATGTTTTACATTCACTAGAAAACGTATAGTGTAAAGCAGTGAAAACATCAGAACTTTTTCTCCAATTGATACTGACTACTACTATTGACTATACAGCTGTAATTTTCATATTTCTATTTTTTTTTTTCAACTATATTATGGAGGTTTTGATTGTCATCGGAGCCAAACTGTAAAACTGGTCCAAACAAACATATTAATTGTTCTGAGTATTATTTGCTTGTATACAGTGAATGTGTAGTATAACAGAATAGGGAAAAATAAATAATTTGAAATGCTGCTAGGCCTACCTGCTTTTGTCAGCAAAGTTAAGTATGCATGCTTACCAAAGCTATTCCAGGAACTATCCTTGTAACTTTTGAAGTGGCGCCACCATGTGATGGCCTACTATTATTAGCCAGCTTACTGTAACGATCCAGGTTTTAGCTTGTTTTCTGTTTTAGGGTGTGACTCTGATTCAAAGAGGACCTACACATTTGATGACTTTTATAATGATACTATTAGGTATCAAACATATAATCTGCGGTGGATTTCAGGTGAGCTATTCAAATATGATTATTTACATGTTTAACAAATTCACCTTTATGCCCTCTCATTAGACCATGTACATGATGGATAGACATTCTGAGCAAAGACAATCTCAGGCTGTAACAACACACATATTTTCGGATTTGATTCTATTTGAGAACTTTTATTTGTCTGAGCTAATCCAGTCTGTGTGGCAGATAAGTCGAGTTCCAGGGCAGGTTTGATACAATGGCAAATTGCAAGTTTCCTAAACTTGCAGCTCCTGCAGTTTATAAGCCACTTCAGAAAAGTCATCTGAGTGTGGGGAGTGTGCATAGCATAAGCACCTTCCCCATCCTTGCCCACTTTACTAGACGCCTAGTTTTGATCTCTGACTGTGGTCTTCATGACAACGATACCATTGTATACTTTGATACACTGTTATGAATGTTCATTTTTACAATTTTTTGATACACCCTTGATATTGTTACACCCTTAATTGTCTGTGCACTTTTCTCTAATAATCCAATAAGATTATTATAAAAGATATTACACAAAACATGAATATACCCAATAATATCATAAACTGTAATAACTCATGCAGTGCAGAAAAAACTGTGTAGCATTGTTTTTTTCTGTGCTACTGCACTGTATCTCCTACCAGCTCATAAGAGGCAGTAGCATTGCACTGGCTTGACCATGTTAGACATTACAACAATATCACTGTATGTTCATACATTCACGTCATTAATGTCCTTTTCCTACAGATAAAGAATACCTTCATAAAAGCAAAGAGGGCAACGTGTACCTGCATAATGTAGAAACAATGGCGAGCTCATTATACTTGAGCAACTCAACATTTGTAAGACTCCCCTTCATGACACACATAACTCTTTCTAATCTCAACTTTCAACATGTGTTCACTGTGGTCTGTGTGACAGAGAGTGTGATTTCCTTTATAGGCCAAAGTGGATGCCACAGATTACATAGTGTCTGCTGATCAGAAATTCATCTGTTTTGAGAGCAACTATTCAAAGGTAATGTCTCCAAATCATCACTTTCCAGAGAAAACTATGTGTTTCCTTTTTACATTTATTTTGCTATGCCTTTTACATTGTGTGAAACACTCAAGATGAATGAACCAATAGAAATTCTACAAAATAATTTCAAATAAAAATGCTTAACACCAGCTTATATTAGAAGAATGTTTTGCTCTCTCCTGTAAAGTTAGCTTTCTGGAGATGTTTTATTTGTCACAACAAAAATATCATACGTGATGTAAATGTTTACTTTGATCTGAATAGCATTTGTATTAGTATGTTTTGCTATTTTTAATATCAAAATGAAATTGTCTTGACAGCAATGGCGCCACTCTTTCAATGCTTCATACTCCATATATGATATGGTGAAACAGTACGTAGAACCCTCTTGTAGTAACACACACACACAAATAGTGCACTATACTAAATTGTGTATAAAAGTACACTTTTAGAAATGTACCATTAGTTCAGTGATTAGTATATGAAGTATAGAAGAGTGATTGTCTAATACCACTCTGTGACCAACTTACAGATTTTGTTGATTTCTGTGAGAAAATAAGTTAACACTACTGCATGAAACAGACTTAACTATAATTTGAGTTATGTTCAATAAAACAGTTCTTATGCGTGCTAACTGAAATCACAATCTTCATGTGATTTCTAGCTTTCTCTTCTTGACTGAACCAGTTTTCTCTTCTCGATCTTGCAGAACTCTTCTGGTTCAGGAATTTGTGTTTCTTTTTCAGCAATATTCACACACATCATCATCTGCCCCGTTTGAGATCTACCCATAGATTTTAATAATATTCTGTATATAGTAATAATATAATTATAGTAAGTCTGTTGAAGGCCATCAAATCAAATCAAATCTTTCATTTCTTAAAGTAGATAAATATTTTTGTTTTGTTGTAATGTCCAGTCTATTTTCTTTTTTTACATTTTTAATACATTCAGGAAATTTTCTCAGATGCTAAGTCTTTTTCATAGTACTGTGTTATTTATAATTACTGCTATATTTTTTTGTACTGAACTGAACTGAATGTAACAGTTATTCAGTGAAGAGACATATTCATATGTGTCATTTTCTGTGCTTCAATTAAATGTATCTGGTTTACAGAGCTTTCATTACACCTGTTAACTTGCCTCAGTTTGTCCAGTTATTATTGTGGGCCCCGGTTGGAAACAAACTGGTGAGAAGGACCTTTGCAGCTCTCTTATTACACTGTTTTATAGCACAGTTCATTTTCAGTGCTGCACTATTTGTTAACATGATTCTAACTTATGCTTTCTTCTTCAGGCCTACGTGTGGGATTATAACATTTACCTCAAACAGAATGTCACTGCTGAGCCCATACAGGTCACCAACGATGGAAAAGTCAATAAGATTCTTAATGGAGTTCCAGACTGGGCATATGAAGGTCATCTGTCTGTCTATCTGCTTATTAACCACTCTGTTAATTAATTTGTTAATTAATTCATTAACGTATTATTTATTTCAGCAAGATAATAGTCCCTATTTGTTTGTTCTCTCCAGAGGAGGTGTTTGTGTCGAATGAGGGAATGTGGTGGTCTCCCTCAGCAAAGTATCTGGCCTATGTAAAGATTAATGACACAGATGTGCATGCTATTGAGTACTCTATGTATGGAAGTGGACAGTATCCCAGCACTGTTACAGTGCCTTACCCCAAGGTATGGAAATGATGACCACTTCTGCACTTCTGAGAATGAAACTTTTGAAAATTAAATTGCTTTTCATCCCTCTTTTTGTTCTATGTTTCATTTTGAGTGTTGTTTTTTTTACCAGGCTGGCTGCAGTATTCCAAAAGCACGGCTGTTTGTAGTTGACGTTGCAAATCCATCCATTCACAAAGAAATAGTGGTGCCAAAAAGTGTTGGGGCAGGGTATGTTCTGTTTCATTCTTCTTTCATGTAATATATCCATGCTGGAGATGCAGTGCCAGCAATGAGTATTTAGTGTTCGGTAAAATAATGTGATAAATGCACAACTGTTTTTCAGCAACATGAAACCAAAGTTGTTGTCAAGAAATGTATAAAGCTTTTCTAAAAAAACAAGTGATGCTAATAGACTAATGTACTAGTCAACAGGTACGTTATTCTGCTTATTTCATCAGATTTGTAGGAAAGGGAAAGAAAAGGTAATACAAATGTGTCCTGTGATCATTCCAAAATACAAAGCTGTATAACATCAAGAATAAAGTCATAATAGAATATCTCTTAATTCATAAAAACTGAATTATGAGATATTTTGTAACTTAATAAGAAAGTACTATTTAACAACATCTTATATATGTATATAATTAATCTTGTTAAATTGGGTTGAGCGCAGGGTCTTTCTGTGTGGAGTTTGCCTGTTCTCCCCACGACTGTGGGGGTTTCCTCCAGGAGCTCTGGGTTCCTCCCACCACCAAAAACATGCGTGCATTGGGGGATAGGTTGATTGAGCACACTAAACTGACCCTAGGTGTGAATGTGAGTGTGAATGGTTGTCTGTCTCTGGATGTGACCCTGCGACGTGCTGGCGACTGTCCAGGTTGTACCCAGCCTTCGCCCATAGCAGCTGGGATAGGCTCTGCCCCCCCTCCCCCGACCCTGAGTATGGGATAAAGGGGTAGAAGATGGATGGATGGAATTTGTAATTTCTTGTCATGTACATTCTTCCTCAGTGATCACTACCTGAGTTCAGTAACGTGGGTGAATGATGAGCGCATTGCTGTGCAGTGGCTGACAAGAAGACAAGACCATGTTCTCCTTCAGATCTATGAGTACGATAAAACCAGCTGGAAGGAATTCATGAAATTTGAACAAAAGAGCAAAACAGGCTGGATTGGCCGGGTAAGTTACATTACATTTATCATATAAAGCCCTCTAAATTCTAACAAACCCCTGGCACTGACCTCATTGCCTCTTGTATCTCTCTCTGATTCTCAGTACAACCCATTGCCTCCTTTGTTCACCGCAGACAACAGTAGTTTCTTTAGGGTGATGAGTGACGGAAAGGGATACAAACATCTTCACTATGTGAAAGGTGTAAGTTGTCACATATGATTACCTTTTGTACATTAAATAGAAACCCATTATTTTCTTCCAGAATAGTAACTTACCCATATTTAGGTCCATGGAGTGCAGAGTCCTTCTGGTGTGACAGAATGTTAAAACAAACTATGTGAAATGCAAGCAGACACCATCCTCAACGAGATCTTTAATTAGGATATATACTGTTAGTATGGCTGCTCAAGAAACTTACTAATCTTGTTAAATAAGTTACTTTGTGTACCAAGAAATATACCATACCAATAAGCAAACTTTTCTTGGAATAAAAGAAGAGGGAGCAGTGGCCATATGGTATGAATTGAAATTGCACACTTACATTCTCATTAAGGAGTGTCATCACCCAGAGCATTATGTAACTCTTTACATCCCAAGAAGCCGTAGGTCACTGTGTCCAATTAAGAACTTGGAATGTACCTTTTTTGTGACTTCTGAGTGTATTTCTAAAACATGGGGCAGAAGAAATTTCACAGTAATGCTTGTATGCATCTTCTTCAGGGGAAAGCAACACCGATAACTTCAGGCAAATGGGAAGTAAGCTACATTTCAAAATTAACTGCAGATGCCATGTAAGTGCCATGTAACTACATTAATCATCCCCTTAATTTGCTTTTAGTACAGACCTATCAGGCATTTAATTCTCTCCCATGAATCTTTAACTTATGTTTTCTTCCTAGCTACTTTGTCAGTAATGAGCATATGGGAAGACCAGGGCAGAGAAACCTGTACAAGTGAGTACCAACCTACTGGCACCATACATTACATGCCACTGCAAAATTGACCAAAGAATGGCATGTTTATTGAGTAACAGCTCTGTTAAAAATTGTCATTTTGATACAATTTAATCAGCAATGTGAGTACATTTTATTCTTTAGACAGCATCTGGAAATGTTAGTGAAAATTAGTGTCTTTGTTAGTAACAATTGTTAGTCATAGTTGTGACCAGTGGAAACTAAATGTGGCATCATTAGATCAGTCAGAATTACACACTAAATAATAAAACTGAACTGATGCACTGTATTAATGGAAAGGTTGGCTGTAGTATCACGGTCATCATGCTGCGGCATGCTCACGACTTCAGACGAAGTGAAGCTTAGGAGAGTTAGGATACTCAATAGCTGACATGAGCCTCCTGTGGCTGTTCACATACTGGCATCTCGTGTGACCTTATTACATTAAGAATAGACCCTGTAAAGATTCTGTGTATCATATATTATGGATGCAACTGCGTTACTTTCCTTGGTGCCTTTTGCTGAGCTTTGTAGAGAACAATGAAGTTTCAATGTTTCTTAAAGTAAATGGCTCTGGTCATGTGACCAATTACACAACCCACAAAGGAGCATGTATGAAATCAAGGCAACCTATAATTTAATTCATAGTTTAGCATTTAAAACAAAATTTAGGAGACTATTATAACTGGTAGGATTAAATGACATAAAGCTATAAAAATGCAATCTGTATCATTATCCAATTTGTTGTCCACAAAGAACATAATGTGGCCAACCACTAGGCAGCTGGTGGCTTAGAGGTTAGGGAGCTGCCTCTGTGATCAGAAGGTCGTGGGTTAGAATCCCAGGACGGCTAGTGGCACCACTGAGGACCCTTGAGCAAGGTCCCGTCCCCCCACACACTGCTTGAATTGCTGCTTCACTTGATGAATGGGTTACATTCAGAGGGAGAATTTCACATTGTTCACACCGTGAGCTGTGCTGTGGTGTGTTCACGCATGACTACAAGGGGCCACTTTAGTTAGTTAACCCTTATAATTGATGTTATTATTTTTGTTTTTCCATATCATATTTTTTTTTTACATTATTTATATGTAAGCTGGTTAGGCGTTCATAATTAATAGAATGATCAGTTACGTAGTGAATGAAATTTACATTCGGTTAGCATTTGTTTTATTGTACATAAGAGAAAAAACATGGCACATTTATAAAGACTGGCTTTTCTTTATACAAACAAGGCTATGTAAGCAATAATAACTTCTCATCATTGTCACATTGTATTAAACTTACAAATACAAATGTGACACTGATCAATATTTCTCTTGTTACAGGCGATTTCTGGTATTTTAAGGGTTAATGGCTGGACAGTTACTTTGTTGTCATCACAATCTCATATGTGTGCTGTGAAATAGTGGAGACACAGGTTAACAAATGTGTTCTGGTGTGATATCAGGATCTCTTTCATCAACGGCGGTATCTCTCCCCCTGAATGCCTCACCTGTTCACTGTACAAGGACAGGTGTCAGTTCAATTCAGCGTACTTCAGCCAGAATGCTTCCTACTTCCGCATGGACTGCTACGGTGAGCGCCTTCTCTTACACCTGCTGCTGTATTAAAATAACTCAGCTAAAATAACTCCTCTGGTTATCTAAGGACTCTGGTGTCTGTAAAACTGTTTGGAAAACCAACTCTCAGAAACATTTCATTTTATCTATTCGCATTTTTACCTGCAGGACCAGGATTGCCATTGTTTACACTGATGGATAATCGAGGAACACGGAAAGGTTAGAATGCTGGAGAAATTAAATTCAGCTTTGGGAAAATATCTGTTCGTTAAGTAGTCTCCAAGTTATTTGCGTCACCATCCTTTTTTCTTTTTAGAAATAAAAGTGCTAGAAGACAACAAGAAACTGGAGCAAATTCTGACCACGGAGCTCAAAATGCCAACCATAAAACGCAGCACACTAAAGATAGCCGGGTTTGGTAAGAGCAGCACATATGACTAGCAGAAAAATGTTTTGAGATAATCTATCGTTTTAAAACAATAACATGTTTTATTTTAAAATGTTTGAACAGATTTCTGGTACCAGATGATGTTCCCTCCTGATTTTGATGCATCCAAAAAATATCCGCTTCTGCTCCAAGTGTAAGTTCTTCATTCATGTTTTTGAGTCCACTTGTCATGTCATCCATTTGGAATAGGTGGTGTTTTGGCATCAAACTTACCGTCAAGTCAGCTGAGACTGTCGAGAAGCTTTGTCTGCTGTGTAGAAGTTCATAGTTCTGGAGCAGCTGGCTTGACTCTAAATGTGTGTGTTTGGCTGAATGTTGCAGCTGTGATGTCAGGCAGCGGGGGCGTTCATCTCACTGCTACATCTGCTAAAGGAAGAATCTGTACTGGCTCAGTTTCAACTGTCTGAAAAAACTGTCAAGCTTTATAGTAAATAGGGATTTCTTATCTAATGTATCCTGCTGATCAAGTTTAATGGAGCAGATACACTCTTAAAAAGTATTGTCCATTAACATTTTTGTGTTATCACTGCTTTAACCCAGGTCATAAAAACACAGTTTGACACAGATTTATGACACAGATTGCATAAGTGGAAAACATATTTGCGTGATACATTCCTGTGTTCAATAACACAACTGGTGTTATCCTCAACTGGACACGCAGATGTGAAAAGTTAACACATGTTGGTTACAGCACATGTAGATGAAGCATCAGTGCATACAGACTATGATTTAAACATTATTACAGCATTGATATTGCTATATATGAACACATTTGATCCCCAGTTTTTCACTGCTGCTACATGTGAGTATATGAAATGTACTTAGACAGACCAGTGACACATACTACATGCCTGTCCACAAAACGTAAGGGAAAAGTAAAAATAAGTTTGAAGATCTAGAATGTCAAAATCTTCAGAATCAAACTCTATGAAGGAGAAAACAACTCATAGTTAGAATCATCCCCTGAATTTTTTTAAGGACTGACCAGTGTGATTCAGTTAGTTAGACATGCTCAAAGTGCTCAAGCTTCTGGACAAAACTTCTAACCTACAGATCAGATTAAGGGTGTTCTGTGTTAAAGGTATGCAGGCCCAGCGAGTCAGTATGTGGACTATAAGTTCAGGCTGGAGTGGGCCACTTACCTCTGCAGCACAGAGAACGTCATCATCGCCAGCTTTGATGGAAGGGGCAGTGGTTACCAAGGTGACGAAATAATGCATGCCATCTACGAGAGGCTGGGCACGTATGAGGTGGAAGATCAGCTCTCTGCTGTGAGGTGAGCCGAAGGGAAGCGATGTGTACACGCTAAAAGCTAAACTGGTGTGTGACAGAGCTGGACATAGCAGGTGCTGAGACAGAAGAATTCACCTTACATAACGTACACGCTTACGAAGATTCACCAGTGGGGAAAAGTTGTGATGTGACAGATGCATACAGAGTAATGAGGATTTCTGTGTTTGTACGAGTGTGTGTGTCTGTGTGTCTTTCTGTACTTAAGTCAATACAAACAAGTGGACTTGACTGAAATGAACTGAAGAATTCCTTGTATATGTTTGTCTAAAAGTATCCAGACACCCCATCTAATTCATTGATTCAGCATGTTAACTTTGCATATTTTTTCCAGAACTAATCATCTGACATCAGCACCTAATGCTCTTGTGACTGAACGTAATCAAATTCTCACAGCCACAGCAAGATTCCAGCATCTAATTTAAAGCCTTTTCAGGAATAATATGGGCTGTAACTGAAGGGAAGAGTGTACAAGCACCCTATTAATACTCCTGTTAATACTAATGACTTTAGAAGAAACAGATAAGCAAGAGTCTACAAACTTTTAGACACATAGTATATGTTACTATAAGCAGTTATCTAGTCTTTTAATAAGTAAAGCAGTTTGGCTTGGTACTGCCACAGCATTCTTCACTTTGTCTTTAGGAGTTTATTTGTTAAACATTTTACATTCCCAATTTTAGAAGTGTTCTTTCCGTTTTCTCAACAGGAAATTCATCGATATGGGCTTTATAGACAAAGACAAAATTGCAATGTGGGGATGGGTAAGTTTTCACATGAAAAATCTGTGTGTTATGGATGAGCCTGTTTAATGCATATATAATTTTATGATCCCATCTTTGTTCCACTGCAGTCATACGGTGGCTATGTGACTTCCATGGCTCTAGGATCAGGGAGCGGACTCCTTAAATGTGGAATTGCTGTGGCTCCCGTTTCCAAGTGGGAATATTATGGCATGTTGAATTTTTTTCCCAAGTAGTGTCACTAGTAATATGTCACAATAATGCAAAGCATTTCTTTTTGTGTGTTTTTGTGTGAGATAATGTGATAAAATGGACACAAAAGTGCTGTAATTCTCACATCTAAAGAGCCTTTAAAATGACTGTTCATCGGAATATCATTGCACAAATCATAAGTATAATCATAAGCATTTGTAGACAGATTGGCAAAGTCCTGAAAGATGTTTCTTTACAGATGCCGTGTATACTGAAAGATACATGCACCGACCTGAGGAAAATTCTGAGAGCTACAACGTAAGAGCCTTACATCTCACTTATATGGATGACGCAGGGCTATAAAAATAATACTAATATGCTAGGGTTAATATCCTTCTATTTCTCATTAATTCGTTTGTTTGTTTTTCAGAATTCTACTGTAACAGGCCGAGCAAAGAACTTTAAATCCGTGCAGTACATGCTGGTGCATGGCACTGCAGATGGTATGAGTTTCTGTTTGACCCAGTTAGTCCTGTTCTTAAAGGGGACCTATTATGCAAAACTTGTTTTTTTTTTAAAAAACAAGTTATAATAAGTCTATGGGCTATACAAAACATGTTCATGAAGACAAATTCACTCTCACATAAAGAGATATCACCAGGTTTATTCTTCACAGTTTGGGTCCTGTTCAAAACAAGCCGTTTCAGGCTCTGTCCCTTTCATGCAAATACGCTGTTGCTGGCCATGCCCCTCTCATCCCAAGCTCCACCCACCCCATATGCTGCTTGTAACGAAACCAAACGTAACTGTGACAGAAACACAAAAGAAACTTTTTAACGAAACCGATTCTTACTGGGACAATGCCATCAAAAATGAAATGGAGCCACACAGTCCTTCTGTTTTCTTTGTCTGGGAGAAAGTGGAGGGATTTGTGCTGTTCTTTGCA
>JBBPCY010000002.1:17588017-17608571 GCA_037974405.1 Brachyalestes nurse | reverse complement strand
GATAGATAGATAGATAGATAGATAGATAGATAGATAGATAGAGATAGATATGTAAATAGGTAGATTACTCAGAAACCACTTCGTTTGCATTTGCCATTTTACAAGTCAACTCTACAAATGCCCAATGTGATAATCTGACACAATTGAAGGAGGGTGTAATAGCTCAGTAGGTATTTCTGTAAAAACTGGCATTACTATGAGGGAAGCCTTACTTGCAGAATTTGAATAAAATCTTCTCAAACACCAGCACAGGACCAGTGCTGCCAAGGATAGTGAGAGGCTGGCCGGCAAACAACGAGTAGGCAATTCCAGTCATCGATGCACCAAACAGAGATTCAATTGCACTCTAGAGTACAGAATCAAACATAAGGACAAAGACATAGACCTGAGATTACAGGAAAAATATCAGTGTTTGTTTGTCCTGTGTGAATCACAGCGTAGTCTGAATTTTCTCTTACTATGCGTCCCTCTGTGGCCTCCCCCAGCAAGCCTCCGAAGGTGATGACAGGAGACATGCAGGCGCAGTAGAGAAAGAGGAAGGAGGCCACACACTGCAGGCTGATAGCGTCGGTGTAGTCCGTTAGGTAGTGCGGTATCTTACGCTTTATATCCATGATCAACCCACCAAACAACCTGGAACACACAGGACACCACATGCCTGGTCTGAAATGATCTGTCTTAGAGCTTTCATAATACCAGTTTATCGATAAACTAATATTATTTTTTCAGCTTAGGTCATCCCAACATTTTCAAAAAACATTCCTGATCCAAATATTTTAGCCAGCATTAGTAAATTTGTGTTTAAGGATTTACTGACACGCATAAAATGTCAAATAATTCTGTTGCTTTCACATCATTAGAGTTTTTACATGTTAGAAAGATCCAAACTGTGATCGAATAAAAAAATTAATAAATTTGACAAAATATTAGGCATGTCAAAATAAGTCATTGAATATAAGAACAAATACAGTGATGAGTAGAGATGCATAATGCAATCAGAATCATACCAGTATCGGTTAATAAACTGCTTTTAAAAAATGTTCAAAACTGGGCCGATATTTATATTTGAATATTTCAAAAACATATTTAATGAGGCATTTATTGTAAGGCAACCTTTTGACAATACTGAGGTACTATACTATTCTATGTCTGCATTTTAATGCTGGTGTAACCCTACAGAAAATATTGGCTATCAGCATCTTCATTTAGTGCACCCCTACTGATTAGCATAGCAAGATGCAGATTCAGAGTGTATCATGCCTCACTACTTGAATCACACTGAATTTGTAACTATTACGCATGTAATTGGCACTAAACTGCTACTAGAATTTCTACAGCCTATTTGTGATTTCCTGGACTGTCTAATGATCTTTCATAGGACACATCCTTGGCATGTGCCAGGACAAATAATTTAAAGGTAAAATCCTACAGAAATTTAGTACACGACTGAACCTCATTTTATTATGTAGAAAGTACATCTGAGCCCCACAGACATCAGTAGTATGCAGTTTGAATAAAGCCAATGTAAAGTATACCAGCAGAGACTTTAACCTCTGGCCATAGTGGATTAGCCTCATAATCTCAAGATCTAATCAGGATAAAGCTACACTTAATGGGGTTTCATTTAACATGTGATTGCTGCAAATGAATGAGAGGGAAAAAAAAGAATTCAAGAACAGAAGGGGGCTGTTGTTATGAGAGGAGAGAAAGTTGCAGTAAGTTGTGAAAACTGTCACTCGCGGGGGGAGTCTCGGTGACCAAATGTCAGTTGTGGCGTCTGTCCAGTTCATTTGGAAGTTGTGAAACTTGATTTCAATGCCATGGCATTTGGTTATGTAGAGTAAACAGCTCATGAGCAACAAAGATTAATTTGTAATTAAATCTTATTTTCTGTCATGGATACAGTTTTGGCCTGAATTTTAACACCTGCTTAACCTCACTCAAATGCACACTCCCTAGCTCTAAAAACACAGACACACAAGCACACACACACTTTTGCTTATTCACACACAGATTTCTGAACACAAGCACACACTGTCCAAACCGACCTCCCGGTGCGCTGTAGCTCAGGGCCTCCATGCCCCCCATGTTCCTCAGTTTCTGCCAGCTCTCCATTGGGGACAGCAGGGATTTTTCTCTTCTCCTGTTTATCACACACACACACACACACACACACACATACACACGCACACACACACACGCAAGCACACACACAGAGCAATTGTGTCAGCTCTGTCTCTTCCAGTTTGGGATATCACTGATGAGTGTGGAGTTCATGTAATAAACTGATGGGAAAAAGGCAACAGCAGTGGCAATTGCACCAGAGGGAAGTAAATAAAAAAAAAACTCCAAATTAAATTGTTTTCATTTAATATTGACCTTATAGTGCTCTGAGTAACTATAAAAGCTAAGTTATGTCAGAACAAAACAGTCAAATGAAAATAAGTCACTGCATCTGAAATTGCAGCTCCAGCAGCCTTGCTCATTCACCTGAGAAGGGACGTTTTTCGGGGGCTCAATTCTGATAGATGGGTCCCATTCTCCAGGGGGCAGGACTGTTACTTGGTCGAGGAACTCATCAATTCCAGCCACAAGATCACTGCGGTCCTTGGCTTTATAAGCAACATCATGGAAAACCTAGAAATGACAATAATTTCATTGCTCTTTGATCAATTGGGTTCCTTTCCCTGAACAAAACAATCCACCATCAAAACACTGCTGGTAGAAGTATGCATTAGCATAACTCAACAGTAGTGCCCTTATTGTGTTGCCATAGTAACATAGTAACTGACTGGTAGAAGAAAAAGTGGTGTTCTAGCTAATTAACAGGCGTTTGCATATCATTATGTGGAATCCGAAAGTGCTCTCAGCGCCTCGAGGAAGGAGTGAGAGAATGTGCAAAGCTGTGAAAGGCCCCAGGCTGCTTCCACTCTCATCAAAAACTACGTCTTGCAGAAACTGCTTCTGTCATAACTGACGCAATGCTATCAGTCATGTAAAATAGCTTTTAACAATGTTTAAAACAGGTTCACAGAGACGGAACACACACTGCTTATGAAAAAAAATTCGTTTTGAATTGAGGGTTGAATAAAAATGCTTCCTCACCTCATCAGTCATCAAGGTTGCAATGGATCTGCCAATCTCGTGATACTGTGGTCCTTTACCCATAGGCCCCAGGAGAATGAAGAGGAACCTGACAGGCAGAAAATCATAGAATGAGGCTCAAACCTAGCTATGGCTTGTTATCATTCATTAGGATCATCTAGCAAAAGTTATAGCATGAACGTCCTGATCCTACAAAATAATTACCAACAATATCTTACTGTAAAACCACATTTTTGCCATTGCTGATCATTTTATTTAGAGCAGTGTTTCTTAAATCAGCCCTCATGATCCCCTAGATGATCCACTTTTTTATCAATCGCAACTATTAACATGTCGTGAAACAGCATAGATGCTGAACCACTGGGTAATTCTGAGAACCAGTTTGAGAACCACTGCTTTAGATGTGTAGGGGAAAGATTCTCATTTCTCTAGAGAGGGATTCAACTTCTAACTTCAAATTAAACCATTTCAAACATACTATAAATACAATGGCCCTTAAGGTTATCTTTATGACAGAGATGAAGCACTGTGCTTTTGTGGTGAACAGTGTACTTGTCTGAAATATGAGCGCATGTGAGAAATCAGTAAACTGAAAAACACCTTACAAGTTGCTAGGACAGCGCATCAGCAATTTTAGAGATACAGCCAAAAAGGTGTCCTGCTGGTGAAGGCCACAGTTAAAACATATTAAGGTTAGAGCAGAAGTGCCAAACTCCAGTCTTGGAGGGTGACAGCACCGCAGGGCTTAGCATTCTACATGATTTAACACATGTGATTAAACTCATCAGCTAACTGCCAAGGCCTGAGTTCAAATGAGTTCAAAGTGTGACAGCATTTTCACACAGTCTCGGGTTTAACTGGAAAAATGAGTTTCCCACCAAGAAGCACCATGATGATGAAGACAGGCAAATGGAAATTTTCAATTCAGGTCCACTTTCCGCAAAACCAATGATCGAAGAGAACACCCCATCAATGGTAATGTATCAAATAACACCTTACAAATGGCTGATAGTGATAGCATTTTCACAGTCTCAGTTTTACTGGAAAAATGAGCTCCCCACCAGGAGGCATTACATGAACACCCATCAATTATAAAGACATACAAATTGAATTTTCAGTGCAGCTCCATTTCCATCATGAGTAATCACAGAAGTGAACACACCACATCAAAGGTAACTTTTCAGATAACACCTCACAAATAGCAGATCAATGGTCATTTTACTATAACTTTATTATATGCATTTATGCATGGCAACCTAAACATTATAATAAACGTATAAACCATAAAGTGGGGAGAAGAACTTGCCCTTTAGAGAAAACAAAAGGGAAACAGGCCTTTTAGTTTTGCAGGCCTGAGGCTGTTGAGGACCTGAGTTTGACACTCTGGGGTTAAAAGGACAGTAGACGGCTGACCTGGTGGTTATGGGGACCTCAGCCAGGCCGTTGAGCAGGACAGCAGGAGAGAGTCGCACAAATGCCACCACAGGCTTCTCCAGAAACTCTAGCTCTCCTACTAAGATATTTGAGGCTTCAGCTCCAGCAGGAATTTTCTTCATGAAGTGTAGGTCTATCTACAAGTACAGCAAGGATACAACACACATACAACCAGAAATTCAGCCAAGGGACAATATGCTTTTTGCTGCTTCATTTTCTCTGTTCTCCAACTGACATATACCTCCCCTCCTTTGAAAACCAAGACCTTTACTGTATTTTGTGGTGAGATATATGACCTCTTTAGTGAAAGTAGTATTAACAATTCACTACATTTTTATGTATCTTAATTTTGTCCATAATTGGTAAACACAATTTAAATGTATGCAACATAAGAACTGAGTTCAAAAACAAAATCCTTGTCACAAACCCATTTAGTCTCCAACGTCAATATTTCTAACAGAAATGATGCACACACTAATCCTGTAAGAATGGATTAATCCCACATTAACTCATTTTTAAATATCGCTTTCAGAAGTAATCAAGAGAAAGTCTTGGTTGATGTTTTTTTTTCCCGAGGTTTAAATGGTGAAACTGTGGTTGCCTATTTATAACTGTGTTATCTCTTGCTAGAACTCTTTCAGTCCCACTCCAGCTTTGGCATTCATTAACTTAGCACTATAGCACTGAGGTAAAACACTGTTTGTTCCAAATCTGTGAAATGTCTTATGAAACCTTTGGATCCCTCTTTCTGTGTAATGCAGTTTACAGTGAAAAACTGTTCATTTTCCACAAAGGACTAGCACATATGGAGGTATATGGAACAGTACAGAGATTACACATATTTGCATAATCCATAATCCAGTGTATTGTGTAATGTTGAATAATGTTATGTCCATTTGTGCTGTCACTTCAGAGACATCATCAGACATTTCCTTTCACCATTTCAACTACATCTGTTTATTCAGACATACTCTGCCTTATTTTAACATTTCTGTGTCTTTCTACTTTCGGTAGGTTCCAGAACCATGACATAAATGCTTTACAGGACAGTCCTAATAACGAATAAAACTAACTGCTGAGTACTGTAATATGAGTAAGAGACTTTACAAATGATAGCGGGTACAATACACAATGTCCAGCAACTCAGCTGCCACAAATGATTATTTACTGGATACCTTTATGTACAATGTATATCTAATCCATCAGATGATAAAAAAAGGTCAGAATACTGAAAACATGAAATAATCTCGGATCAGGTGAGAGATTTATAGATTACTTCTATCTGGATAAATCCTCATCACATACATACAATCCATCCATTACAGTAAAAAAAATATATAATTTTTATAACAGAATGTTTGTAACCAAGTGCTTAATATATGGACTACAATTTAAGCTAAAAAAAAATTGAAGCAAAAAGCGACAGCAGTGTTTCAGTCATTTGTGATGTGCTCCCTTTCATAGGCCATGCAGAATAATAAGAATAAATAGAACTGTTACAGACTTCAGGTGAAAAACACATGTAATTACTACCTCAAAGTGCTTTTTTCACAAAAATATGATATGTTGAATTTTTACAAAATTAATGCATTTTTTAGACTGCAACTGGTTAAACAGCAGAATACACAGTGTTTTCTTATGGAGGAAAAATTAGAGAAGAAGATATTTACACTGATAGTATTGAAGATAAACACATAGGAATAATTTAAAAGAGACAGCAAAGAAGAGGACAGAGTATCTGAAACAGCTGCCACATCTTTAAAAGTGACAGGGACATCAAATGGTAACCATCTCTCCTGAAAAGGAGTGCCCATAGAGTAAAGATTAATAAATAAATAAATGCACAAATTATGTAAAATCAATCAACACTGAATTTGCCAGAACTAGAAAATAACAAAAAACAATGTCTGGTATTTATTATTCAATATGGAACCATTTCCTCACCCTAATAATGTAGCAAACACAAGCACTGGCATTTTATCAGCTCCATATTATTGCTGCCTTTCCTCTATAAAACCTGACCATAGCAAGCTCCAAAATAAGAATATTGAAGTAACAGTTACACCAAACCTAGGATAACTGGATATCTGGCACAAACCAAACCATGTAGCCGATCAGCCAAGAAATATTTTTTTGCTTCTTCTTATTTTTCGTGTGATTTAGGCATCCAAGACACTTATTTAGCAAAATTAGCTGCCTAACAAAGAAGCAAACTTGGAGAGGGGAGGAATTTTTTAATTGTAAATTTATTTTGGCAAACAGTTCCTTTAATGTAATCAAATATGAGCAAACCAGGACCGTCAACGGGTTTGTACTACATATAAAGGTAAAACATGCGAGTATTGCCAAAACATACGAATATAATCCCCAGCAGAACCTGTATTATTACATCTGTCACAGTTATCATTGGAGAGATGGATTGAATAAGGATGGCATGCACTGTTTTTGCATTTGTCATTATGGTGGAAACTGGACAGTAGAACTGAGAGGCCTTGAGTATAGTAGGTCACTCTTACCTTACTGAAATCTACTGTGCTGTTCTCTCTGCTGACCTCTGGCTTGAGATCAGGGGCACTGGGCTGGTGCTGTGGAGGGATCATCTGGCCTATAACAATAACAATGCAGAACACTAGTCATGCATACAGGTTTGGTTATTTGACAACTACCAGCAACTATGGCTGAAGCAATCATTCATTACTCTGCCAATGCAGATCAAGCAGAGCAGAGTGCCTCTCCAGGTCTTAAGGTTACACTAAAGCAATTTAGTAATGAACAGAGCTTTATCAATGCAGACAGCTGTTCATGGATAGAGACAGAGACAGAGAAACATGTAATGCACTTTCGCTCTGCTGAGGTGCATTAAGTGGTGATTTACTGCAGACAGAGCGAGAGCCAGACACACAGTGTTTATGGGGCAGGCGAGTAATGTGTGGACTTAATGGAAAATGGTGGTCAGTATGATTTAGTAGATTCCATCATTTTTTCAAATTTATCAGCTCCAACAAAATGGAGCGAAACAAACATGAAATTAGCCACAGGGAGAAGAGAAAGAGAGAATCATCATTTAGATATTTTAAGGCCGATGCTAATTTCAGTGTTTGATTTATTTATAGGCAGATGCAAACTTTATTTACTACAGGAAGCAAAATATCAGGAATAATGAGAGGTTCTCTTATTCCAATCTAAATCACATTTTAGCATACTCTAATAGCGGCCACAACTACTGCTTGCTAAACATGATGCAGCACCAAACCTCATTACTTTGGGATGCGAATAACTGTCCGTTCTAAATTGCGCATTTCTGTTTGGCTGTAGTGTTCTCTGGCTGCAGGACTCTTGTTTCTGAGGAATTTTAAATTCACATTTTAATTGTGCCTGGAATTCTTTCACAATCAAGAACAGTTCAGCAGTAAAGTGAGGGCCATTAAAAAGGTTTGGTGCTCCTCATGTGTTTGCACTAGCAACCTCCTAAAAACAACCCTTTAAAAGGTGGGAAAGAGGTGAATCAATGTGCTAACAGTCTACAGTTTGAGTTGATAACCAGATTATAAGGAAATATTAAAGAAACATGCTTTACTTCATGCTTTCTTTTAAATTCAACCAGCACTTGATCTTTATTTTTTGAGAAGTAATAGTATGTCAATAAGCCATTCAGAAAATAATTGGGAGGGTATATATATACCAATACAGTGAGTATACGTATTGTACATATATATGTATTGGGCTTAAAAATATATAGTGGCTGAAAAGATGTTTCTTGGTCAATTTAATAATAATATCTGTATGTGCATCACCATCCAAACATGCTGTTCTCCAAAGAATGAACCATAACATGCAAACTACGTGCGATACTGAAAGATCTATATATTTGTTGGCTCAAAATAACATAATATGGTCCTGAGGGCCCTCAAAACAAATAGTTTGTTCTATGTTGTAATAACCAGACCTCAACAAAAATAATATCAAAATTTAAACATTATCACAATGAAAAAACGTATTTAAACTAAAAAAAATCAATCCTGCCTTAAAACCTGTAATAGTAAGTTAAGGCAACAATAATCTGTGTTTAACATTCTGTTAACTTATTTCAATGTTCAAAACAGAAAAGCATTTTTTGCAGGCTGTAAAATACATGCAAACCTATATATATATATATATATTTAAGACTTTAAGTTTCTTCTGGTATCTTCTGTTTATTTCAGATATGATTATGACTGAGTGCAGAAAAATGAGTGCATCAATCAGTAAGATCTGTTTAACTACCAGAGTTTGTTTTGACCATGTTAAATCATTACTACTGGTTACTGTTGTTTTCCCTCCTCAAGACTGATATTGCATTTATGACACAATTTTTATATCTGTGAAGCCCTACTTTTCCTTGTTATTTTGTCACCTTTTTTCAACAAAGCTAATTGAAGCCTTCAGTTCACATTACATGTTCCTAACCATTCAAGATGATACTGGCATATTCTTGAAATAAGCATTTCCCTTTGATCCCACTAGATCCTTTGAACTACAATATCCAAAGGCGTGCAACAGACAATGAAAAATAACCACCTTCAGAAGTTATGTTTTAGGAAGAGCTAGAGGAGAAAGTCAAGTCTAAGTTGCCTGGATCCAGGTGGTCCTCTGCCTGCAGAGAATAGGAGAGCTGTGGGTTGTGTGAGTGGGCTCGATGAGACGTGAGGGCTGGCTGGGTGGAGGTGGAGGATGGGTCAGGGAGTGGAGAGGAGATGGACACTCTGGAAGGGCAGCATTGAGGCCAGCAGGGTGAGCAGGAAGACACCTGCCTGTGCCTCGTATCACAGTTAAATGAACCCCAAAAAGAAGACTTAAGGGCTGAACAGAAAGATGAACCACCTGCCACACACACACACACACACAAACACTGAGAGGAAACAAGAGGAGAGGAGGAAGAGACACTGAAAGAGGATTAAACTAGGACAGTGTTATGCAAATGGATGCAATACCCACTGAGGGATATAAATGGCAGCTCACACACACACAAAAGAACAACATTAATGCTCCACAAGCTTTCCTGGCCGCACATGACAACAGGTCTCAAACTACTTTTATTTAACTAACTTGAAAAAGAAATGCCCACTCACTTAAAAGTCCTATTTTCCACATGAATAAAAAAAAATATTTTTTTCAATATATGCATTTTATAACGCTATGTTGTACTAACATAAAAGCATGTATTGCCTCATTGTGCATGTGCCTATGTGCAATCACTAAAATGTCCACAGGTACACAGAATCATGAGTAGCTAAGCCAGCAAGGCTTTTGGCTTTTGTGTTAGTATTACCTACTTAACGAACCAACTAATAAACATTACTTGGCGCTACTCTCTAAACATGTTAGAGTACCAAGTAAAAATACAAGAATGCATTTCTTAAAGTTTCTTAACAATGTGCCAGATTATACTGTTTGTGATGCAATTTCATAATGAAATGTTACCAATGACAGTGTAAAATAATTGAGATGAGCTTAAATAACTGTGAACATCATGTAATTGCAATCAGACAATGTAATGATTGAGACTAGTCTACATTCATGATTATAAATTTTTGTCCATTTTCACAGAGTCAAGGGTAGCCTGTTTTCAAATTGTGAAAAAAATAATGAAACAAAGGGAGTGAATCACCATTCAAATGTTTGAAATCCCTGATTTCAGTAATACAAAACCAATTTTTTTGCAGACACATATAAAACAATACTATTAAAATGAAGTTACTACTCTGCACACTATTAATTCCAACTAATTTGTAGGAAGCTGTGCAAGTGACTGAAAAAAAATGAAAGAAACAATTATACACAGAGCTAAATGTGATTCTTTAATAGCTGCAAAAACAGTAAAGTATCAAATATACAGTGATAATGAGAAAGTGGTGGTGAAATCTCTAGGTAGACACCAATTAAAAATGCTATGAATAGATAATTATAGTATACTATTTATCATTTAATTACTTCTTGTTTCCAAAATAGTTGGACTATCACTTTAGGCTGTTTGACTGTGCAGTTACTTCCATCTGAACCTTATCAGCTAGAAGGTCAGACCGAGATAACATACAAACATGCACATGCACACACACACACACACACACACACACACACACAGAGTGATTTTCATTCCAGTCTCCTGCACCAAAGAGTCACAGAGCTTATGAGAATCTTACAAAACATTGATCCAGATTAATGCATTTTTATCAGAATGAAAGCTACTGAGAGTGCTTTATGCTGACTTTAACCCTAAATCCTGAATCCAAAGTGGGCCAACTGAACATCTCTGCTGTCGGTTTAATGCACATGCTTGGATTATACTCAATTGCAGTATCTCTATAACACATCTGGATAGACTTTTTGACCTTGGTGTGATTTTTACCAAATTCAGCTGCCATTTAACCTACCACAACATAAAACATAAACATTTCCTGAACAGGAAAGATTTACTCTTGATATGCTGTATAGAGCAAGCCTGCCCTGCCTCCTCTGCCGTTATGTAACACCGGCATTAACTTGCAGTCTAAGTGTTGTATTACATATACACAGAATGAAAATGGTGAAAGGAAAATATATGACTCTGGATCTGCAAACCCTTTAGGATATGGCATACCGTTTTTGTCCATGGAGTTTAGTTCTGACTGCTTCTTGCCAATGTCTGCAAAGGAGCGTACTATGGGAATGCGGTTGGCCAGTTTTTTCTGGTTCTGATGATGGTGCTGCTTGAGCAGAGCATCACGAACCTTCTTCCTCACCTCTTCATCAAGCTCTCCCAATGCTTCTTGCTGGTCTAAGACCATGTCTGAGAGAGAAAGAAAAGACAATCCTAAGATAACTCTAAAGACATAGAGACGTTCACAAATAAAATAAAAATGACCTAGCCATTTGGAAAAGTCTGAATAAAATGTTTTCCCTCGGTTTGGCTACGCTAGTATTCTATAACTGATGAAGTTAAAAGAAAAAATACAGTTGCCCCATGCGGTGCAATGTGTTATATGCTCAGTCATAAGATTGAAACCCCCAACTTGTGTCATGTTGGTTGCTCCACAGAAGTGACTGGACAAGGGTCAGCATGGGTTCTCTGACTGTTTTGCGGCTACATAAACCCGTACACAAAAAGCTGTGATGCTCTGTGTGTTCTGACACTTTTGTATCACAGCCAGCATAAATGTTTTCAGCAGCTTGTACTACAGTAGTTCTTCTGTGGGATCAGACCAGACAGGCTAGCCCTTATTCCCCACATGCATCAGTGAGCTGTGAATGTCCATGACCCTGTCACTGGTTAGACCACCATTGAACTACCACTGGTAGGCACTAACTAGCGCATAATGGCAATACCTGTCTAGCCACCACAATTGGGATTTATATGCTTCCCATACATCAACTGCAAGAACTGACTGTATTTTTGCTGTCTAATCTATTAAATCCCTTGACAGGAGCCACTGTAACCAGATGTTCCATGTTATTCACGTCACCTGTCAATAGTTTTTATATTTTGGCTAATTGGTGTAGTTCATAAACATCTTTATTTGAAACATAAAATGGCATCTGCTATACCTGCTGTAGAACAGCTGCAGGGTTCTGAAAGTGTCCTTGTGTGCACCAGAAAGGTATCAATAATTAATATTCCCGTGAATAATAAATAGCCTGATTAATAGTTAACAGAGCATATGTGTCAGACTTGATACTGAACTAATGTGCTATTTCAAATGACTAATCTACACTAAGTATTCTGGGGAAAAATATAATATGTACATACAGAAACTCTTGATATCCTTGACACCCCTATAAGTAAAGGACATTACTCAGTAAGGAGCAGTGAAGTGTGCAATGAACCGGAGCTTAAAGAACACCACAGTTGCAGAAGTGCAGGCTTTTACTGCTGTATAATTCAGCTGTTTAAGCAACTGCTGTATGACATTATGGCCCTATGTCTGCAGTAAGAGCTTTTACAGGCGTCATTCATTTTTATGTTAATTCTTCCTGGTGTAAGACAATAATTCCCTCTTTTGAGGCACAGCACATTTTTACGGAATGAAGAATCACAAAGGACAGAGCACTGAACAGTGGATACCAAATGACCTTTATGTCAAGTATGAAAAATGTGCTAAATAGATAGATGGTCTTAAGGCACCACATCACACGTACGATTAAAAAGTAGAAAAAGTACAATTTTAGCCCTTGCTTAAAGTGGGTAATACTTGTCATAATAATAGTTGTATGTTTTCATAGTTAAATCTGTATATTGCCTTCCACAAACAACTGTTTGTATCATAACTGGCCTTTTACCTTTTTGCTAGGGCACTTTGCAAAAAGATACAGGAGCTTAGATATAACCACAGATGCTACAGTCTCTGCAAATGGCTCCCTACTCAAAAGGTCAAGCTAACTGTGCTGCAGTGTAGGTTACTTGGCTTAAGTGCTATTTTCAAACCACTAACAAGGGTTTTAAAAATGGCTTTGGCATCAAGATGTAAAATATCCGGTGAGTGATGTGTGCAGATGCTGCCCTCAGTCCCCACTTCACACAACAGTAACCTATGCCATTAAGAAACATTTTTCTCATCTCATCTCATTCTCAGTAAAGGGATAGTTTAGCATCTCTATATGGTTTAGCACCATCTAACTGGGACTGAAAGAAGCTTCGCTCTCTCCTGTGACTCTATGCAACACATCAGCCAGACTGGGTTCCACATGGTTTTATGGCAGTCTAGACTGTTTAGTAAGCCCTTCTGTGATTTTACCTGGGAATACTGCATTATGCTGCAAATAGCCTAATCTATATTTCACATATCTGTAGCATACAATCAGAGACCAAAATCATTTCAAAAAGTTCCTCAACTAGTGACAGAAAAGGTCATGTTTTATACGGTACATACGTATCAATGAATTTGCTGAGGCTACATAAATATTAAGAGTGACCAATTTTAGTAAAAAAAAATATCCCTTTGGTCTCTTATTTACCATATTTAAGCCAAATAACTATCAGTGATCAAAATTAAGCATGTGGTTGCACCCCATCAAAGTAAAGTGCTTTATGCTATACTTGGACGCATCCATACTCAAATTACTATTTTTTTTTTTAGACTATATTTTACTATATTGTACTAGGGTTGTGACTATTTTTGTTAGAGGGTGTAGCTATAATATTATACTAGAGAACTTTTATTTATCTGAGCCGGGACAAAATTGTAAAGCTCTATAGAATCAAGACATTTTTAAACGTCTAAAATCCAGAACCCAGACTCAGAAATTGTATTGAAAACATGTGTGTATTGTCTAATCTGTGCCAAGGTGTAAAAACCACAATACACATTATATTATGAAATGTGAGCATTGTTCCAATCCTAGCAAATATTTCTAAGAATTCTATTTTCTCTTTCTGTCCTCAAACACACACACACACACACACCTGCAATCTCCTCCAGAGAACCAGCCCTCATGTCCAGCAACACAGTGCCATTGATAATGCAGCTGCGTAGTTCAAACAAACTGTGTAGCGAGAGCGTGGCCACATAGGGCTTACTCCATCTCTCTCCTCCATCCTCCACATCCTCCTCAAACTTCAGCCATCTACAGAGAGAGAGAGAGAGAGAGAGAGAATCACATACAATGTCATGAGCACAAACAAGAAGACTAATATTCATAATAGCTTTGTTCATCGTCAGAGAAATGTGACCTCATGGGAACCAAAAGGTCGAAGCAAAATATTCTTTGGGATCAGTGCCTATGTGCAACACTCTGCTTCCTTTTTATTGTTTCATTTTTCATTATAGTTTTACTGTTGGCATTCAGACCAAACTTGGCCTGATGAGAGTGCAATGGACAACACCAGGAGACTCTTGCCTCTATACAGAACTTTCCTGATACATATTCAACAAAGAGACTAAACTGTATTGATTTTTTCATTATTTACATTATAAATTTCTCTAATTGAACAGATTAATTGAATTTAAGCTGTGACTGAATCGCTAAGCAAAATGTGATCTGATGGGCTCAATCCCTAATTATAGCAACACGTCTAACCTATAGTATGGTTCAGAACTGAATACAATAATGTATATTACTGCAAAAACAGTGGAACATACAGGGTACACTGGTGCAGTATGCAGTGTACAGAATGATGCATTGAACACAGCCATTATTTACTGAAACACCTCTCATAATATGTCATAGAAAAGCACCTGATTTGTCATGGACAAATCCCAAAACTGACTGAGGATCCTTTATTTGTTGAGGTGTGGTAGGAATGTGGTGAGTCACCTGGCTGTCTCTCTCCACTCAGCATCTTCTCCATCACGCAGACAGATTTCATCCAGCTCAGTAAAGAGGTCATGTGGAATGTGTTCTTCATCATCGTCCTCAGTTCCCAGCAAAAACTGGACCCTCTGAGAGGGGGTGTCTGCAGCACAGAACTTTAATTCAGCTTAGCCTCAAAACACTACATCAGCAAGACAGGTATTTTAGAACAATTCTTTTATTTATGTCAGCTGCTATGTTTCAAACATAACAG
Organism: Brachyalestes nurse; assembly: GCA_037974405.1. Lineage (NCBI taxonomy): Eukaryota > Metazoa > Chordata > Actinopteri > Characiformes > Alestidae > Brachyalestes > Brachyalestes nurse. Next base: position 17,593,516 of record JBBPCY010000002.1, on the reverse strand, counting down.
AAATAGAATGCTCGCTTACATAATACAGCTGTTAGCAATGTCAGTTATGTAAATGAAATGTTCTCCACATTAAAGCACAGAAACGTATCTTTAGTTTCTGCTACGATCACAAAGCATCAGGCCCTCGCATCATTCCCTAATGTGTGGAATACAACGTTCCTACTGAGAATCAATGTGTGGCCGTGGCGTTATTGACATATGAATCGAGTGAGAATAATCGTTGCAGCCTTGCAGAGGAGGCTGAGTGACTCATAGCCATGTTGACGAAATGAACAGCGAGCCCTGCAAGCAGGCTGCTTAAAATTCACACAGCACTGAAACAACTTCGAGCAGAAGGCCAGAGAATAAAAGCTCAACGATTTCAACACATATCAAAGATTCCAATTTGGAACAGTGTTTCAAAATTTAAATCTGTACCACTGGGGGGGCACCCACACCCAAACATATTCTTGAAATTCTTCTGTTTATCTGTGTAGTGTATAATCAGATACATGTACAATTAAGACATTTTTAAAAGAGCAAAAATCCAATTGAATCCATACTGAATAAAAAAATTGTATATTATGTGTAAACATATAAAAATATGTGAATGGTTACACCCATAATCTTGTGCAAAAACCACAATACATTTTGTATCATAAAATATGGCACTGTTACACCCCTATCATAGAGAGAAAGCAAGAGAGATAAAGACAGAAAGACAGAAAAACCAAGAGAAAGAGAGTGAAAAACGGAGCAGAGTGCTATGAGGGAACTCTCACCATAAGTTGGTGAGTCTCGTCCATCCCCTACTCCAGAATCCCTCTCTTTGCTCCTCTTCCTGTGTCTGTGGCCGTGGTGGCGGTGGCGTCTGCGTGTCTTCCGGCCCAGGGGGACGTGCACCCCAATATACAGTGTCCTGTGTCCTATGTGTGCAAATAAAGGAAAAGATCTGAGAGCTCCCAAAAATTGGTTGCTCTATAAACCACCCTGACTGTATGCGGAAAAAAATATCTCTCTTGGAGGGACAGGGCTTTTCAGAGCGATATCACATAAGGACCACCTCTGGTCCCCTAGGGAACAGTTAATTGAAGAATTATCTTTCTTGTAAGATGTGTGAGTGTAAAGAATTTGGTAGATGACATGGCAAAACGTAATACTGAAACATATGTATCAGTAAATATTCATAAGTATATTTAGTTTTTCACACACCACACTTCACATAATACAAATGAACAAGATTTGCTCAGAAAAGCACACTATGATGCAGTGTGATGTAACTTATCATGGTAACAATACATATCATCATACTGCTCACTCCTATAATAAAGTTTTGTATAACATTCACAGATTCAGAAACATCACTGTTCCGAAACTGCACTCACCAGCTATAGTAGATCATTCTGGATAAGGACATCTGCTATATACACCAAACTTAACATGAATCTAGAACAGATGCACTCTAAATATGGATTTTTGGAGAGAGGATTACAAATTCAGGTGTTGTTATGTCCCCGTACTGTTATACGCTAGTTTATCCACAATTTAATACTGTCACCGGCTGAGGCTAAAGAATACATTCTAATAGTGTTGAAAATGATGTTAAATAATGAATAGCAGTCCCCTTAATCCGGATTTGAATCATTTGGAGATAATAGCGTTTCTAGTTCACTGAAAATATAAACCACCAACTGTGCCTCAGTGTGTCACTTAAAAAAAACTGCCATTGGAATGTTTTAGCTGATTTCATCATTTTACATAAATAAGGTCTTAGGGCTGCTGCTTTATAAAACTGTTTTAACATCTGCCACAGAGACCACATACACACACACACACACACACACACACACACACACACACACACACACTGCATGTACATTGCAATGAATAGGAGTTCATATAAACAATATTTTTATGTATACAAATCCCACCCCCTGGCCACTCAAAGCCTTTTAAGACAGCATCTAACCCTCTTGAAACTCTGCTGAAGTCAGACGGTGGCTAGATCCAACTGTTTCCTTAAACAAACTCAAACGAAGAGAAAAGGCGTTCAGTGGGTAGGCATGAGCAAACCGGGGTATTTTTACTGGAATGTTATAAATATCTAAAACTGTAAATAGTTGAAGCTGAGAACATGCCAGGGCTGTCTGACCTACACTTGCAGTATGTATAAATTCCCCTGGTCCAGATTAGTTGTGCACAGTTCTGCAGAGGAGGCCACTTTGAGGAGGCAGCTAAATGAGAAGACTGTACTGTGCGAGAGAGTTGTAGGTTAGTCCAGACACTAAACCAATTCAACTCATCTCACTAAAGTAAATAGAATAATAGGAGGGTGGTAGCAGCCTAGTGGGTAAAACATGTCCCTGTGAGCCTGATGACCACAAAGTTGCAGGTTCAAACCCCCACTTTCTACCATTGTGTCCTTGAGCAAGACATTTAACCCTCAGCTGCTCCAGGGGGGACTGTCCCTATAAATAAAGTAACAAACATAAATATGTCACTCTACGAACAAATATAAAATTGAACTTTACACTGCAAGACGGACCAGCAGGTTAGATAAGTCTGACAGAGTGTTTTAAAGTTCCAGTAGCACTGCTTTGTATGTTACACACACAGGGCAAACAGAAGGTTGTGGGTTCAAATACCAGGACTGCTAGTGGCGCCCTAGCATTACCCTTGGTAATTGGAAGTAATAGGACTGGATTAGTTTCAGGTCATCTCTGACAGTAGGGGAGCACCTCCTAAGATGACTGAGGTGGGTAAACCTACCTCCCCCCGTTATACAGGGGCACCATAGATAGTATTCCAACAGGCTGAATATCTGTTTGGTTCAGCACTGCCAGTACCCCAGAAGGAAAGAGCCTGTAGCGGATGGGTAAAACAACTGGAAGCATCATTAAAGCGTCTCTCCTCTCACTAAAGGACATCATCCATAAGTGCTACATCAAAAAGTACTCCTACAACTCCATATGACCTCCTCACCATCAGACTTCTTAAAACACTACTTTTTTATGATCTACATGCAGCTATATGCAAAATACCATGTTACATTTGTCTCTGAATACTCTCAGATTCTGTATTTTCATAGAACTGCTGCTGTTTGTTCGTCATTTGACTGCAGATGCCATATTTGGCGGGGGTGGGGGCACTGTTTCTAGCACTTACATAATCCAATAGAATAATATGACTGAGATTAAAACACAGATGACACTGTAACAAGAGAACACACACACAGACATAAATGGAAAGGAACCATTTTGTTTCCAGACATAACCGGTTTACCTGCCAGAGAGAGAGAGAGAGAGAGAGAAAGAAGGACAAAGAGAAAGAGGGGTTTATTTTGTCCCTGAAGGGCTGTGTGGTAGTGCTGGAATAGGAAGCAGGGCAGCATAAACCCTCCCTTCCCATTTCAGACGCAATACGGTCATGACCTACTGCTGACAACAAGCAGCTAAAATACACAAGCACGCTGCCTCACAGCCTCCTCACTAACATACACATTAACTGTTTCCACCACATAGATCATAAAGCAGTTATGACTTTAAAAGGCTGCTGTGTGTATAAAAATAAAGCTGTCAAGAATCTAAAAATAACTTAAGAAAGAAAATAGTGACATGGAACCATATCATTACCTCAGAGAAATGTAGGTGACTAATGCTAGACTTAGCGACACTAACAGACAGATATCTAGTTGTCTCTTTGGCATAAAAAGAGATCCTATAATTGTTATAGGTTTTATACAATGTGTTTAAATAGACCACTAGGGCTGCTCTCTTCACTCTTCAAAGGAAGATCAGAAGGATACAGAAATAGCTCCTGTGCAGATGCACGCATGTTGCTGACGTCACATGGACCCATATAAATTAGTGCTGTCTTTCCTTGTTCTCTTGAGATGCTCTTTGGGTACAAGATATCATCCATGATATCATCATCTCATGAGTGTCATTCACACACATAAGCACACATACAGTACTTCACCCTCCTTCTCTCACTTTCCTCTTTTTCTTTCTCTTTCCAGTCCCTATTTGTTTTCTTTTTTCTTTCTTTCTTCCCTTTTTTCTCTTCCTGCCTTACATTCTCTTCTCTCCCTCTGTTTCTCTCTCTATCTTTCTTCCTCTATTGGTGTCGCACACACACACACACACACACACACACACACACACACACACACACACACACACACATATACATGCACATGCACACATCTGCTCTGTCGGGCTGTGCCGGTAGGATGTGATCTTGATTTCTACCCACACAATCTCTCTCTCCCACACTCTCTCCTCACACACTTACCACCACTTATCTGGACTGATGGGATGGAGAGGCACATGCGCATTGCATGCACACTGCATGGGTTTTTCTGTTCGCTGTATATGTCCTCTACTGTGCATCCGCGTGTGTGTGTGTGTGTGTGTGTGTATTTTATCATTACCTTCTAGCTCTTCCTGTTCAAAGTTGGCCTTGAGAATGGAGCGGGTGCCTCCTCTGTCCACCACTGCCTCTTCATCACCTCTCTGAGAGAGAGATAGAGAGAGAGAGAGAGAGAGAGAGAGAGAGAGAGCGAGAGAGAGAACGAGAGAGCAGTGAGTGGTAATGTGTGACACAGTGAAATACTCAGTCCAGCCTGCTCTCTTCTCTCTCCTTCTACAAGCCCCATGGCTGTCTTCCAGTTCTCACATTCACACAAGCAGTAAGTGCCCTGAGTCACACAATACTCCACACGTTTCTTTAAAGGTTGGCAGGTTACAATACAAAATAAATGCAGAAGCAGCCACTTGCAGAAGCAGCATTAAGCCAGTATCACGATATCAGTCCATGGAGTACATAAAATCCTTGACTTGAATCAATCATATCTATATAGATGCACTTTGCAGGTTGCTGACGGCAGTGCATTTGTTTCCACGCGGTATATTAAACATGCTAATATTAGTCCCTTGAGCTGAATGGCATCTTTCAGCGATTCTCTTCTCACGTTTTAGTCTGAGTTAATGTTACTTCACGCTGTTATTGAGGGAGCAAACATTAAAGATATATGGAGCTAAAATCGATCTCTTGGAGTAACAATAGCCTCTAGTCTGGGTTTAGCATAGTCGTCCTCTGTTTGACGGTCATATATGTAAGCACAAGTGTATGGAGCATATTACAAAATGATTCAATAAATCCGGACATTCAACTATATTTAGCATTGTTTTTGCTCACAGTAACCAAGAGAAGCTGCGGCATGTTTATGATTGCATAATTAAATGTAGTGCTGTACAGTGTGTTAATTTTTTGTATTGTAAAAATGTGGCACATAAAAGTTGGTGATTTACAGTGTGTGTGAGAATATATAAATTTTTAACCTCAGGGGCACCCTACTGAGAGGACACCACCACTTTGAGTGTGTGTCAGTGTGTGTGTGCAGGCATGTCTCTGTATATATATCCAGTGTTCTTACATATAATTATATATCCACTCTGTACATATATACATACATATACTCATTGTGTACATACATACATACTTATCTTAGTTCACAAC
>JBBPCY010000002.1:17552857-17587917 GCA_037974405.1 Brachyalestes nurse | reverse complement strand
GGGCGACGAACCAGCGCTGCGGGGAGCCCACCGCGGCCTCGTCGCTTGGCTGCGGCGACAGCAGGCTGTTGGCGAGCGGCACGCCGCGATCCGCGCCAGCAGCGCCGCCCGCGCCCGCGTGGAAGCGCGACTTGGCCGCCGCGTACGAGCCCACGAACTGCTCCTGCAGGAAGGAGCCCGTCATCGCGTATCTGGCGCCGGGCATTAGCTGCGAGCGCGGGGACGCGCCCGGGGACGGCGTCAACCGGTCGATGTCGCAACCTGTGTAGACACTGGAAGAAGAAAAGACGAGGAGGTGGTGAAGGGATGGAGAGAGAATGAGAGATAGAGACAGAGGGAAAAATACAGTAGACATTAAGAACTTGACTTTGGAGTGAAATTTATTGTTGTTATATTAATATTATTATTAGTAGTATCATTATTATTATCATTATTATTATTATTTTAAAATTAAGAATAAGGAACTTTGTCACACATGTCATTCCGCACACATAAAGTCGCAGTGGTGTTGCGCCAACTAGCTCGCCGGCTGCGCGCATGAAATGCATCCGTCTAAAAAAAGTAATGGTCTTTGTTCTCACAATATCGGATACAATCTTAATGCATATTAATAAATATAGTATTAGTGAAAACGGTTTGTGTGAAGTGCATTCTGGACCATCAGATGTTGTGGGATACTAAAACGCGGCTTTTTCCAATTTCAGCTGATTCTATTCCAGCTGTTGCTGTTATTGGACTGTTTCTAAAAGAGTAAAAGGACGCATTATAAATGTGCAAGATAATTTCACTGGGAAACAGAACGGGTTATTATGGTGCAGTAAAGCCTGAATCCACCGCTGCACAGCGTGATTGCGCAAATACCTGCACTGTTTTGCTCTGGACGGACAAAGACATAACGGTCTTCTAACACAGTGGGTAATAATTATATTACAAACATAGATTACATATTAAATTATAGTTATCTTCCCAGGTCATATAGTTAGCGTAGCCCATATGCAGTCAGTTTATTTTCAGACACCTGTTGGATTTTAGGGCAGATAAATGAACGAGACAGTTTATCTGCTAAAAGCGAACTGATCAATCTTCATCGCGCAGCTCTTAATGAGAAGTGGAGCTAATAACACTAAGCCGTAGCCTCATTATTCCAGCATTATTCTCAGAAACCAGCTGGCGATCTGCTGGCGCTCACAGTTCTGCAGAGAAATGAAATGCAGGAACGGACAGGAGGGCAGTATATATTATCACTTCTATATATTAACATCTTAGCAATGGTATTAGTAATTTTATTAGAGAAAAAACGTCTTCTAAGGGGCTGATCTAAGAATTCAAAATCTAACAAATAAATAAGCAAATTCTGTATTTGAAAATCTTACGTGTCGTAGTTGTCCCGGAAACCTTTAGCAAACGGGTTGTGGTCGATCTTCAGCTGTGTGATCTGTGGAGAAAGGAAAAGTGAAAAGTAATCGTAAGTATCCTCTTATGCACAGGCGATGCGCCACTGGGCTCTAGTTCAAGAGGAAAATCTCTGGTTCTCTTACGTCTGTGTTCTGGTAGGCCGTAACCGCAATGAACTGGGTCTCCGGGAAGGTGAAGGTCTGGACGCGGCCGGGTTGGCTCGTGTCTTCCGTTCCATCTTCGTTCACCTGCACCACGTGCAGCCTGGGCTGGTACTTATGCAGAGACTGCAGGACCACCATCTGCAGACAGGCCCACCATCAACACAGCACAGTGACAACCGCCGAGGCATAGTAGTGACCAGTCGACCAAAATACAGGCTATTAAATAAAAATTGCTATGTAACTATATTGGAATAATTTATGGAATTATTTTAATGGAAAAGATTTTATGTCCACAGCTATTGTAGAGTGTCGCAACAAAACCAGATTAATAAATTTTCAGTTAAAGCATTTTTTTTACACAATAATAATGTTAGGCGAAATTTGTATATTTTTTTACCCATGTATGACTAACAACTGAATTTAGTTCTAGGAAAAATAACACTGAATTATGAAAGTTTGTATAATGACACTGTGTTATATATATATATATATTAGTCCACCATCACAAACTTGAGTTTTGTTGACTAAAACATTTTTAACGGTACGGTTTGTGAGGAAAATTTCTTCAGAATTGTTCAGTCGAGCTCACATTGACCAAAGGAAATTTTGAGACCTGGACCTGAGTGCATTAATATGTGCAGTGCTTCTGTTGGTGAGAGAATCGTGTGTCCGGATTAAAGCTGGAGGGCTGGTTTTCTCACCTGTCCCGTGTTGTTGGTCGCTCCTTTGTTGTTGGTTAGTTTGAGTTTGCCGAATGAAATCTCCTGCCGCATCCAGTGCGCGCCAGTGTTGGGAGAATCCGGGTGCATGTACACCCTGTTTCCTGTAAATATCATCACACAGACAGACAGACAGACAGACACACACACACACGTTTAGATAAAATAATAGTACAATTTCATCACAGTGGAGTTGTGCCCTCCGTGCTCTCTTTAAATAAAAAAAAAGTAAAATAGCGCTATTAGAAATGTGAGGGTCTGGATCAACAGGAGAACATAAAACCATCAGTGGACAATTATAACAGCCCGCGCGCGCACACACACACACACACACACACACACACACACACACACACACTGTCTCCATTAGAAATTCCGCGTGCAAATAACAAATAAAAATAAAATGCACATGCGGCCATGCGGTAATTTGTAGAGTACACAAAGCAAATCACAAAATAACACACACACACACACACTGTAATGCAGCTGATATAAATCTGTACCGTTTTGGGTAATTTTTAGGCTTTATTTTGATGCCGTTCAAAAAAGGAAAACCTTAACAGTACCACGGCTGACCTAATATCCTAATATCGATTTATTTTCTTTTTTGTGCAGGTAATAGAGTCATATTATATATATAATATTTCAGCTGCATTACAGTCCTCCGCGTGTCCATGATCCTCTTTCCATTCTAATCCAATAGACTACAGAAGCCATTTTATTTTTTTATACTTAGGCCACATGTTATTTGAAATCCTACAGCTTACATGCAACATTCTACTACCAACTAGTGCAGTGTTTCTTGTCACTATTAATAATAATAATATTAATGGTAGCAGTCATAGTAGTACCTGTCACATTGGTGTCCGCTTTGCCGCACGGGACCCATTTCCCGCCCTGAAACCGCCAGTGGTTCGGGTCGGCCAGGATCACATCCACAAAAATATTATAGTGGGCTGTCGGGTCCAGGCCTGATATGTTAAAACTCAGAAATGGAAACATCCGCCTGGACAGAAAGAGAGAAATAAAGATAAATAAAGACTAGGAACGCGGGTTGAACACAGCGCATGCTGAACTTTCAAAAAGAGAGAAAAAATAAAAATCAGAAGCTGCCACAGGCGTAACGCAGAAATTAGTTGTGCGCATTTTGTTTAATAAATACACTTATCAAACAAAACTCAGAAAAAAAACATTTGAAATAATAAAGATATTTAAAGGTTGTACATCAGGTTTGTAAAAAAAAACAAAAATCACTCTCAAATACCTACTGCAGTCCGTTTAACTGGACACATGCAGCACTAACTGTGTTTACTTCGATCCAAAACGCACACATTGGTTTAAAACGCTCTCTAAAAATCCCGAGATGTTGAAATACCCCCAAAAATGTCCAATACGCTTGGTGAAATCTAGAACATAATCAAAATAAAAAAAATTGGCATTTAGGTTATAATAAAAAGTATTGCTAAAAGAGAAAATAATATAATTTTTGCGCAAATAAACAATGCTATTAAATTGCTCTCAGAAAATGGTTGTAATAGAAAATTGGAATAAAAATCGCGTTTTTGGTGTAAAAAAAAGTTTGAATGAATGCTGATAAAAATGGGTAAGATAAATATAAAAGCATCTTCGACTGAATGAAAGTTGGTAAAAATGTGATAAAAGGTGGTTTAGCGTGTAATCCAGGCGCGCGCTCTTCTCCTAAAGGCTGGTGGAGGTGCTGGGATACGTACCGGCCCTGCTTGGTGATGATCATCTCGGTCTGGTGTCTGTGGAACTTGAGCCAGAGCGCGCGGTTGCACAGGTACACCTGCGCTTTGCCCGGGACCAGGCCGGCCTGAGCCGAGGGGAACTGGTAGAAGTGCGCGCCCTGGTACGCGTGGCCGTACTGCTGCGCGTACGGGTAGCCCGCGCCGGCGTAGCCCTGTGGGGACGCGCCGCTCAGCAGGCCGTTGTAGGCGCCGTTGGCGATCACCGGGTGGTGCGCCATGTAGCGGCTCGGGCTGGCGATGGAGAAGGCGGCGTGCGCCGCTCCGTGCTGGCTGGCGTACGGGAACATGGGCGTGGGGTTAGCGGAGAGCGGCGGTGGTGGCGGTGGCGGCGCGTGGCTGGACGGAGGAGGCGCGAGGCAGCGCTCTGCCGCGCAGCCATCGAAGATGTGGCGAATGTCGGGCGCGCCGTCGAGGGCAGGAGAGAGTTTGGCGCTCTGGGCGGCTCCCGCCGGGCCCTTAGAGTCCGCGAAGGCGTCCGCCTCGGACTCATTCGTCATCCCTCCGCAGTTTTTTTTCACAGGTGAACTCCTTCTCTCCAGGTCGCCGCCGTCGCCGGCGCGCGTAATCATGGCATGCGCGAGATCGGACCCTCGCGAGCTCGCGCTTCCGCCGCTGCCCACGTGCACGCACTTGTCAGAGAGCGCGAGCGCCGGTGAGACGCACTGCTCGAGCTGCATGGCTCGAGGAACGTAACAATAAAATTAATTAAATAAATAAATAATTAAAACAACCCCCCAAAAATGGCAGTTGCAATTAAGGTGCGCGTGCGCGCGCCAGCTTCGGCAGCTATACTTGCTTTTTTGCGCGTGCACGAGAGGGAGAGAGAGGGGCAGACAGTGAGAAAGAGAAAGAGAGAGGGGGCTAAATCAGCAGGTTGACTGCGCCTCTCGCGCAAAAGCAGGGCTCGTGCATGGTTAATGAAGGCGCTCTTTCTATTGGTTAGCGCGTGACGGTAATTTAATTAGACAGAACTTAATTAGGATAATCAAGCGGGCCCTTCCCGCCACGGCGCGCAGGCTTCCTGTGGCCGCTCGTGTTTGTACACTAAAACCTGTGAAAACTGGGAGCGGGGTAATTTTAGCTACTGCAAAAACAGCCGAGTCTGATCCACGCAAAGCGCGAGAATGGAAATATGAGAGCGGATAGACCCATAATGTCCCCCTGCTCGGGGGAACAGGCCTGCAGAGCGAGTGTATTTACTATTCATGTGGCAGGAGTAACAAAGAGTGTTTACCTGAGAAACCGAGATTCATTATTCAAACAGATACGATGACAGGAATGCGCTTCATCTCTTCAGATGTTTGTGATCGGGCGTGAAATCATGGGCTTCCTCTCAATATCTGTTTACCAGTCCCAGGACAAATCAATAATGAATGCAAGTGGAGGAGAGAAATCAGAGAGAGCTCAGCCCAGGCTCTCCACAACATACAACTCACAGAACGACCAAATCTGGACAGTTTTGGTTATCTCCTCAACGTGCTTTAATAAACCATACAGTGTACTATTAAGAACGATTGCTTTAATTATTATTATGTTATTATTATGTTATTAATTGTTATTATGGGGATTATTATTATTGGTGTGAGTAGTGGTGGTTACAGGCGTTACTGTCATTTGCATACATTAGATCGAATTATTAGTATTATTATTATTATTATTATTATTATTGTTACTGGCATTACTATGATAATGCTACGATAATGATAATGATTACAACAACGATGAAGATTATTGTTGTTGTTGTAATAATAATAATAATAATAATAATAACAATAATAAAACCAACAACAAAACAACAACAATAATAATAAAAAAATAATAATATTATTAATAATAATAATAACAATAACAATTATTATTATTATTATTATTATTATTACTGGTTTAATCACTACACTACGCTAAAGTCTAATACATTATCAAACAGATTCTGTTTTGCTGTCTTTATGCAGAGAACCTTCACAGTGCAAAATCAGAAATAAGGAGACATGGTAGGTTTTGAATGTATTTTAAAATTTATATATTTTTCATTGAGGTTTGAATTTATTGCGCTTCATATCAACTGAAGTAGCCAAACATTCTGCGAGCTGTTTGGAAAGGTTTAGTTAATGAGTGGCCCCAGTTCATTGCCACTTCCAGCAGGACTCTTCGCAGGGTTGCCTGTATGGCACAGTCATTCCCCACACCCCACACACCACACCCCCCACCCCCGACTAAACTGAAGCTTTTATTCCCTTCAGATTATATCCCCTGTCTGTCCACAACTGAGATGCCTCTCATTAGTGCTGTTCACGACTGACCAGAGCTTTTTCTCTTCTTATTCTACTTCCTGAAATGTTTTACTCTTCAGACCTGTTTCCACCTTTATCTCATGTTCTGCATGCACCTCTCAGGTATGGACACATCAAGCTTGGAAGAGATCCAAATAAGAGGCTACACATAGTTTCTGATATGACATAAAGTAACACATGTAACACAATAATGCAATAAAGCAATGTAACATCTAAATAATCACAAAGACAAAAGTTCAGGATGCGAATTGCAGAGAAATCACCCATCTGGACTGAAATCAACCTGGAAACTGAACCCAGAATCCATGCGTTTATGAGCGCAAACCCGATCTGGAGCCGGAGAGTGGATCTGCAGGCAGAGGTGAGCGGACTGCAGCTCTAATGAAGAGGCTTTACATTTCTGAGGCTAACAAGAAGGGTCATTAGAACAGGGCAACTGGGTCCAGCAATCTATTCTCCAGAAACGTGCAAGCACAGGCTTGCCTGCCCCTAACCAGCTCAATGAGTGGCTATCTTCTTTTCCTCATTATTCCCTCCCTCCCTTCCTCCCTCTCTCTCCTTCTTTCTTTCTCTTACTCTCCCTCTCTCCCCTGTTCTTTAATAAGCTTTAACCAGACTTGGGGGGCTAGCTCTACTGCAGGTTTTATTGTTGAGTCATAAGTGCATATGTCTGCCTTAAGAGTTTGCCCCCTCCCCTCCCCAACTTGTTATTTCTCTCTCCTCCTTTTGTTGTGCATTAGCCCCCTGTACTTTGCACTTATTAGCTCAGCCAGTGGCCATAACCACAGAGGGGCCCGTGGTGATTATCAATGGCAGCAGGGCCAGCGCTCCCTCCGGGAGTCATTGTGTTGAATAGAGAGCTTTTCCATCCTCAGGTGGGCATAAACACACGCCACTGACCCAAGCAAACAGGTGTTGTGTTTCCACGTCACACGCACATTACTCTAATGTGTTTGAATGATGCATTGTGCTTCTAATTATATGTTTACAATGTGAGTACTCATTATGTGTTTTGTGATGGGATTATTGGTCTAAACTTAATTTATATCATTTGCAGCCACAAGAATCATCTGATGAATAATTTCCAAAACAAATGCAGTTCAAAAAAAGACACACAACAATAATGCGGCCATTATGTGGCTCATTGTCACTGATTAGTTATTTTTGAAGCAGTTGCTGTTGAATAAAGTTGCCCACATGACAATGTACTCACTATGGTGGCAATTACACTGTATATACAATATTATAACAAGGTCCAAAACTGATAACAGCAGTGTCAACAGATCCACCTGGAGCAATAAAGAAAACCCCAGTTTTCCAGTGATATTCAAAGAACCTCTAATGAGTCACCAGCGTGAACAGCTTGAATAAGTGACCCCAGGTTGGGAGGCGTTTGCTTTTGCTTCACCTCCCAGGGCTATCGGGTTGGCATCAATCAGTCGTGAGATGCCAATGACCCGCTATATGAACAAGCCAAACGTCAGATCCTCTCTTCAGCTTCATGGAAGCAAGACATGTCCGCTAAACCTCTCCACATCTGCCGGTGGCTGGCTGCCAACAGCCCTCCATGAGCCACTTCATCCAATAATGTTACCACCACAATGCTAAGGAGGTCACTTTGGCACAAAATGCATGTTTTCACTTTTATTTTTTACCAAAGGATAAAAAGAAGTTTGAGGAGTTACTTAAGGGCATTAGGGTTAAACTAAATCAGGTAGCATTGTTTCCGAGTCTTGTAGTGAAGGAGTGTGTTTGCCACCTGGGTCTAATCTAATCACTGTCAGTGGCAGGGAGGGAAAGCTGCTGTAAGTGAGGACCAGCTCAGGGACTTTACCTAATGCCCACTCTGTCACATCAATGATGGGATCGCCGCACACTGAATGACAACAAAATTATAGCCAGGCAGGATATGGGGACAGAGGAGACTGCCCCAGTCAGAAGCGATTGCATTCTTGTGAGCATGAGAGAGGGGCTGCACAGGGTAAACACAGTCCTGACAGGAGAGAGAGACAGAGAAAGAGAGAGAGAGAGAGCTCAAGGTTATTTGCGATTCATGGCAGGTAGTGGCTTATATTACAGTGTCAATAAAAATTTCATTGCAGTGCATTTAAGATGGCCCTTAAGTTATTTATAAGTTGTTTGCCAGATGCCATGGTGAAATTCATATCAATAAATCAAACCAAAATACAACTTTATTTTAAAAATATTTCTTCCCTTCTATAGTGGACAGTTCTTGCCAGCTCCACTAATCACCTCGTTAATAAAGCGGCAGTGTTGCTTGCTGGGGCCATAAATGCAGGCTGCTGTGGCGTCCTGTGGCTGGGCCTGAACCTGTCACAAGGCATCAGGCAGCCCATTGGAAAAGGGAGATGGGAGGTGGGCTGGCGTGGGCTGTGTGGACAGTTGTGGCTTTTAAACTCTTATTAGGCTGAGTGGCGCAGACGCAGGCCCGTGTCATCCCTCGAGACACACTCCTACACCGCTCATTATTGATGTCCTTTTAGGTCCTCTGCTCAGGTGTCACTCACGTCCCCGTCAGAGCTGCTTTGGCTTGGTATGGGAGCCAGATTTACTCACTGCACGCAAACACACACATAAACACACATGAATACACACACACACAGACAGACAGAGAGAAAGAGAGTGGCCTCTGACTGTTCACTGACCCTCACTATGCACTTTCACTCTTGATTTGATGCAAAATTGATGTGGAAATAGAAATTGACATTTCACTTAATATAGATAACCTGAGTATATTGCAGGCAGTTTCAATTGATCTTTGGGGGAAAAAATTCTCTCATTCTCGCATATTAACACAATCTAAATCTAGTTTTTCTTTCAGTTCTGGGGTCTTCTGCAGTCTTTTGTTCGCGAATGCCAATGTTCTTATCCTTAAACAATGACGGAAAGCAAACACCTGATGTTGTAGCCCCCTGATTAATGTATTCTGGATTTTTTCTCCTTAAATATACAGATGAATTTAAATGCTTTAAATGTATTTAAAGATGTAGAGCCTTAATAACTTTAATAACTATCAGTTATTTTCTATGATCATATTATTTAATATTTTTTACTAGTGTGTTAACATCAACTTCCATGTATGGTTCATGCAATATATAAATAGATGTTATTGAACTAATGTTTTGTACTTTAACCTTATTGTCACTATTTCACCATTTTAAATCCAATGTTATGCATACAATGCCAAGACAAAGAAAAGCGAAACATATTATTGCATACTATGTAAACTGCTCTGTATGCTTAATTAAATAAGGTGACTTATGCTAGCCAGGGCATGACACTCAAGATAATGTAACATTACATTGCATAAAATAAAAATGTAAATTCAGTAAATTAGCTACGAATGGTTAGAGTGTTTATGCACTGTGGATTACAGCAACATTCCTTCCAAAGGATTAGTAAATCATCCACAGCTAAAGCTTGCTGTGAGAGACTTGTGTGTGATCTTCTCCTCTTGGGCACTTGAGTAACAGCTTGACTAAACATTGTGACAACTGCTTTCCTCTTTGAAAGGGATTTTAGCATGCAGGTTAATAAGAAGTGAGGCTTTTATGTCAACCTGGAATTACAAGTCGAACGCTCGCTTAGAGATCATTTTGTTCCCTGTTTCATCCTGAACTCTTACAGCCCATGAGTATTATAAACTAGCCGCAATTGAGAATAATATGGGAAGCTCTGTCTGTTATGTTGCATATGAAGGCAGAGCACATATAATACAAAAAATCTTACAGGGTGTATAATACATAAAAACTTTGTATTTACTGCTGAATACAGAGATGACAAAGTGTTTTAGATGTGAGTGAAATTACATGCCTTTTTAAGAGTAAAAACTTTAAAGTATTAATTCAAGGGGAAAAACATCTTTAGTGTGCAAACTAATGATGCAGCAGGTGTAATAATTGGTTCCAATTCATTAGACCTGTTAATGGTATAACAAAAGTAATGAGTCTATGGCTTTGGATGCATATACAGGTGAGTAAACAGGTGAACATGTTTGCTTTAAATATCAAGTTTTCCAGAGCTCACACTAACAATATCTTACTATTACAAATGAAACGTACTGAGGTGTTAACTAAAACCTATATGGTCACTCACCCCTATGTTTGAGGCCAGGACACCTGGCTGTTGGTATACGTGTCCTTTGCACATTTACCAACAGGGAGCAATTGCACCAAGATCTTCAGCTTGAAGACTAATTAACCGATGGCCTAAAAAAGGACAAATGGAGACAATATTATCCTTTTAAATAATCAAGCATATTTATAGACTACTGAGCAGCCTTGCTTACATTTGAAATGTATTTTTGCAAATTTGTTAATCATATTTGCTATATATTCATGTTGTTTACACTGTATAATAAGGTTTAGAGGGGCACAAGGTAATGCAGGGTAAAATGTAGTATGGGCATTTTATGCGGTTAAAAAGGTTGAGGTGTTTTTGGTCATCTTATTGTATTCCCATGGCAACGTCATCAGCAAATTTTCACAGGAATCAGACAGGTATTTTTCGAGTATCACCTTGAAGACTGAATAAGTGTTTTTACATTACTGAGTTGTGTGTATAAGTCACAGAGTTCACACCTATATTATTTTATTTGTCCTCTTGGTGGATGTAACATAGTGCCGCTTTGAATAATGTAAACAATTCACGGCAACAGTTAGCCAGGCTAAAATTCTAAAGTCTTGCACACAATGGAGTTGGTTAAAACTAAGCCCCCTAAAGTAAATAATGAGAGTAGTTCGTATCAGCACTTTATGGTTTTATGCACAGATTCACTGAACATATACTATAAATTCCATGCACATAAAAAATTCCATGCACATATTTTCTCTTGTTTGACAGAGAAAACAGTTTGACAGTCTCATTTCACTAACTGTACATATTTTGATACATACATTTTTGTGTGTTCAGGCTGGAAAGCTCATCTAGTTAAAAAAAAAAACATGGAATTTACCAAACTTTTCTGGCAGCTGTTATAGTTAGCCCCTCTGTCCAACTGTGGGGTAAATTGTAACATTGACAGTCACTCCACTGTTAGTCGAATTGTTTAAAATATGATACATGCTGGAAACAAAGCTAATATTTTCAGTTGTGTGTGTTGCTTGTACAAAAAAATTAACCCTGGTCACAGCAAAAACCAAAAAGCATTAGTTGGTATATGAGGTGTTCGAAGAGGAGTGTTGTACCGTGACTATTAGATCTGCTTGAATCATGTTGGAGCAAGATTTGATCTCCAGTTTGATAATGAAAGTAGAGAAACAGAACATTGACCAAATGAAATTCATAAGCTCGGCCCCCTCCGTCTTCTTCTGTGAACGTATATAACACCCAGTCTAGTCTGGATTTTAATGACTATATATTCATACTGATCTTTATGACCTTTCACTTAGCAACATGTTATGTTACACATTCTCCTCTTCTTTTTTTTACACTGTTTGCCATCATCACCTGCCATTTACACTGTGTGAACATTTCTTGATGAACAAACCAATAAAAGTGGTCCAAAATTACATAAAATGGCCTTACATTAGCACATATTAAACCTAAGGATTTTTGCTCCTCGTATAAATGTACCATTTCAGAGATGCAAGGTTTTGATGCAACAGTAACAAAAAAATCAGTGTCTGATGATTATCATTTGGCTCTAAGCCTATATCACTAGTTTTCCAACAACATTCAGTGGGGTCAAAGAGCACATGATGATTTACATTTGGTGAACACTTTAACATTACAGCACTAATGGCCAACATTTTGGTCATTCAGTGGTTCTTGCTACCATGTTGAGTAATATGTCTGTCCTACTCAGTACAGGCTTTCTCAGAGTCTGGCTAGAGAACCCTCAATGTTTTTATAGTGGTAGACTACATTTCAGTCCCAAGCCTCGCTGAGTCAATTGTAGGCTCCTCGTGGCAACCAACGCCAAATCACTGATGTGTATTATTGGCCTGAACGGTAGTGAGGATCTAATATCAGGAATCACAGAGGGAAGAAAAGGGCTAATGTCCCAACTAAAACATCTTTTATCACCAGCCATGGTCCCGTTAGCGACTGCTTAGTTTGCTGCTAGTCTCTTTAAATATTTAGCAGGCTGAGTGACCCGGGGAGTGCAGCCAGGCTATGTGACCATTTTGTTCCTTCTGCTGCCATGCACTGTCAGACGTCTACAAGTGAAGAACATCAGCCACTGTCCCCTGCAAGCTCTGGGCATTAAAAATTCAGGCTAACTCTACTTTTTAAGCCATTTCTGATGAAAAGTGCGGAGAAATGAAACTGACTTATGCCAAATGAATATCACTGGGTTGCTGTGATTGTGCCTCTGATGTTTGTGGGGTGGAAATTATTTATAAAACATCAATTTTAGCTTAAGACACGTGATAGCATAAAGTGTGCGCACTTCTTTTCAGAACCCTTGGAGAATTTCAACATATTTGGCCTGGACTTAAAGGAGATAGAAACCTGAGCCTCAGCCTTGTTCAGATTTGCCTCTGAAGGAAGCATTATGGCTCACCACCTGCAGTGAGAGCAATCCAGCTTCGATTCTGATTTATTTATAATATTACTGATAAAAAAAATATCTGTGTTAAAGCAACAATGCGAAAATATATACAATGGATACAAAAATACAATTACTATACCTAGCTCCCATTTCTAAGGTGCTGAATCATTATGCTAATCTGAAATTATTTAGCAGCAGACATTCACATTTGATATGCAGATAAGAGAAAATCCTCCTGCACTTTTACACATGGCTGTAAAAACGCCAGAAGGAGCACAGAGTAGAACATTAGTGAGAGTAAACAATATGACACTGGTGAGACATCTTGATTTGACTTGCCGAGTGAGGCGAGTGTAGCAGCAGGCCAGAACGCCTGTTTCACTTAAAATGCACCAGCAGGTGAAGGGCCCTCAGCTTGGCTTGCAAACCAGTAAATATAAAGCAGCTATGCAGCTTCATATCTAATCCCCTTAAGCGTTGTGCTGTTTAAGCACTCACTGTAACTTCCCATTTTTACACAGTACAATCTTTGACCACAGAAGAACGACTGCGGTATACAAAAGATTAAAATTACACCTTCCTTCCCACAGCAATCAGACGGTTTAACCTCATGGGATTAGTCTTGAATCGTCCATTTACCAATGCACAAATAGAGTTATTCTCAGGAATGCATTTGCCTGAATTAAGTAACCTTCGTAAAACAGATATAAAAAAGCCTTGTCCTTGTGTTCAACTTATAAAAGCAAGTCCTGAGCCAATTTCTGTGAACTGGGTAGTGTGCCTATCTCCTCCTCCCCATGGCAAAGTGAAATGGAATTGCCTCTCACATTCAAAGACAGCTCAGTGAAGGTGATAATAGAGCTACTCCCTGCTGTCTACAGTCAGGAAATAGGAAAGTGGCATATGGGGCCAGGAACCAAGCAGAACAGGAGCTGCAGCCTGGCAAGAGTGGAAACCAAAGGAAAGGTTAATGATCATTCTGGAATTCTAGCGGGAGAAAGTCTACTTGAAGTTGAGAGAGTGGGGGTAAGGACAGAAAAAGAGGAAGGAAAAGGTTCCAGTGTTCCAGTGTTACTTACCTTCTTTGCTCACTTCCCACAAAAATCACTCGTGAAATAAGATGCGCACTACTGTTGATCGTCTCTATTTCGAACAAGAATGCTAAAGACTGCATTGTGTTATTTCTTTACTTGAACTGATCTGGCCTAACAGTGCTCCACACAGGTAGAGCAGATTTTAGAAATAAAACATCCCAGTCAGTCAATAATTTGGGATGAAGAGCATAATAAAATGCCAAATCTGTACCTTATGGATCCTGCATGAACAGAGACATGCATTAACAAGAGCAAACAGAATCCCACTTCATCTGCACAGAAGGAAAGCTCTTCCCAGGTAACGTCACCTGGCCCTGCTTCTGCCCATCAAGCATCAAGCCATGCTGCACTGGAAATGAGAGACAGAGCTCAGAAAGACTGCTCAAATGGCCTGAGAAACTAGCAGTATAATCACACATCAAAGAAAAAAAAGAAGAGGGAAAAAACACAATAGACACAAATGTTAAAATTGTCTCTTTCACTATGCCAGAGTGCAAACATGAAAATGAGGGCTGCATGTGTAGCAGGAACAGAGTGCTAACGTTAAGCAAAGAACATTAGCAGACTGAGAAACTTGCTTTCAATTTTTCACCTGGCTACCACACCTTGGTCGAGGCAGTTTGTACCCACTCAGCACTCATGTCTGCCTTCCAGGCCTTTAAGTATCAATTTAACTAGCAGTGGGATTAGCCACTTCATCATGAAGCAATTTGCACTGTGTTGCTCCTCTGCTGTGCCTTTGCTCACATTCATTTGAGGCTTTTTTTCCCTTTCTCATTCAATGATAAAGGTATTTCAAAAAGCAGATGACAACTGTTGAAGGGAGGAGAGTTCTGGCGTTGCAGGGGCAGGAAGCTGAGCACCGTTTTAGAAAAACAAGAGAGAGAGAGAGAGAGAGAGAGAGAGAGAGAGAGAAAGAGAGTGTTAATCTAACACATATAGCCATATACCACATGTCAGTTCAGATCATAAAGATGCAGTGGCTTATAGTATACACTGTTTTGGATGAACACACACACAGACACCCCAACATACAGTAGTTAGTATGTTCAAATGATTTTATTGTAAATGCATAACGGTACATTTATATGTATATATATATATATATATATATATATATACACATATATAATTAAAGCATAACCCTAAATACTAACCTGAGCAACCAAAGAAGTGTGAAAGAATTTTTTTTTCTTCCTTTTTTGTGTTTGGGTTTTTTAAAAAAAATTGAGCATTTATTAAAAATCATCAAAATGGTTAGATATTTTTTTCAATCCTGACCTTTGACAATTGTCCTGTTTTATCTAGGTGTTTACTAAAACTATGCCATTTGTTTCCTGAAAACATACCACAAACACACACAACTTCTTTCTCGATAGTTTTTTGACCATCCCGTTACAGCCAATGTTACTCAAGTTGTTTTATGCATGGTTTCTCTATCATAATATGTCTTTCCTCCGTTGCTTTTCCTCCTTCTCTAAATTGTTTTAGCATAAGGCTTTGTTATCCAGCTAGGGCCAGCTTGCTACAGCAGATGACGGGTCTGGGAGGCATATGTCACAAAGACAACATCCAGCTCCCGTCTGACAGCAGCATCATCTCAACCTAACAAGTTATCGCTGTAATGCTGAGGTGACATGACAGTGTCTGCACGGGCAGATGGATCAATAACACAGGTGCTGTAACTCTGTGCCATCGACCTACTCTGCTCTGTGTGGACCAAATCACTGTGTCCAGGATAGAGCACACAGAAAAGGCCCTTCTGCATGTGAAAAAATCTTGCATTATGTTTATGATCTTCTTGTTACAGTGCTAAAGACAGTAGTTGGTTTAATCAGTAATGTCTCTTTTGATAAAATCAAAAGACCTTATCCAATAACTTGATAACTTGACCTTATCCATTTACATGATACTGAAAGTAAATAAACAAGGCTTGGGGGTTCACATCCTTTTACCCCTTTCTATCAACATCTTCAAGCTCACACATGAAATCCAATATATTGTTGAAATATTCAGCAGTGGTGTTTTATTTTTCCCTTTGGAGTGGCAGTGAGTATGATTTAGTAATGCAGATGGAGGAATCTGCCAGCACATATCTCTCTCTCTCTCCCTCCATCTCTCTTTGCCTCTCTTTCTGTCTCTCTCTGCTGCCATGATGGAAAAGCTGACATGTCTGAGATGATACAAAAATAATCTGCACTTGATAGCCATCCACTCTGTCTGTATATGCCATCACTCTATAGGGAAAAGCTCCTGTCTCTGACATAAAAACACACAGACAACCCTATAACAAACAGGATAGGTACTAATCATTACAAAATAGAGGACATAATAATAATAATAATAATAATAATAATAATAATAATAATAATAACAATAAGTGAATTTGGCTATTATTATTACTATTATTATTAGTTTTAGCAGAAATTGTAGTAGTGTTATTATTTTGTTATTATTATTATTATTATTACTACTACTACTACTCCTACTACTACTACTATTACTACTAATAATAATAATAATAACAAGAATTGTGTTTAATTATTTATATTGTGTTTAATGATGAACAAGAAATGTGTTTAATGATTACTATTATTCTTTTCCTCTGAATTTTGGTTCAACACATGATACAGTCTAATGAAGGAAGCTGATGCAATACATAAGTTAAAGGCTGATGAAATATCCACCATTTGTTGTGTATACATCTCCTTTTTTGCATATTTTCCATGATGTAGCACATGCATATTGCACATCCATAATGACTTACGATGGATTGCAAACATGGGTGAAAAGGAGCTGGGCTCGGCATGAAAAACAACAGCAGCTCACAGAGCTCTGGAGGTGTGGGCTCCATGACTAGCAGATTAGGGTTGTGGGAGCACTTTGCAGGTTGTTGTCACAGCCTAGCCGAGGGAGAATTGCGCTTGCTTATCCCCAGACAGATGAGACTGTGAACAAAAGCACACAGCCAATTTGTGCTGCACTAAATTAAAAGCTCCAAAAACATTAAATGATTTTTTTCCACATCATCAGCACATCAGCAGATCTTACTGAACACTACTTTCCTTATATATTTTTAAACCCTTCATATATCACATCAGGAATCCTAACTGAATGACTTTCTACATTACCTTCTCAAGTCCTTTGTATGTAAATGGCCTATTATCAGGATTTGGGCCCACATGGAGAGAAAAATGGTGCTACAAGTATAACAGGCATCCCTCATTTCTAACATATTGGTACCACACGCAATAGAATGCAATTAGTCAGTGTAGTGTAGTGCACTGCAAGGACGTGGGTGAGTAAGAAGTGAGTTTACTATCTGAGAAGAACAAAAGCTACAGCTCAGTAGGAGTGCTGCTCTCGGACACTAGCGTTACATCCAAGGTGTCATTTTCACAGAGCTACCAATAGGAATATAAAAAGTGCTAGAAATCTCTTATAACACAACAGCTGACAAACAACAGTGTTGTCATATTAGGTTTTTTTTTTATACTTTGTCTGGCCAAAAAGGACAGCTGTTAGTTCCCTGGTAAAAGTGAATGTGGTTTATATTGTATATTCATTTTAAAAGGCTCCTCTGTAGAGGCTCAGGGAGCCTGGGCACTAATGAAGCTGTCTACCCACTACCCGAGGTGTCAGTCATTCTCTCCTCCTGCCAGAGCAGACCCGCTTTCCGTTCCACCACGGCCAGATGGTTTCTTCACACTGCATAAATAAATGGACGCGGGTGTGTGGACCTCTATAGCACAGATCACAGTCTTACTGCACATACAGGACTCTGCCATGGTCATCTTAATGATGACACAAACTACGATCTCATAACCTGAGGGGTGAGGAGAGAGAGAGAGAGAGAGAGAGAGAGAGAAAACGAGAGAGAAAGAGAGAAAGATAATAATAATAATACCACATAGTAGCCACATAAGAGGTCCACGCTCAGGCCACTGACGCTTTGGCTGTGTTTGAAGCAGCTCTGTGGACAGAGTGTTAAGTGCAGGCCTGTCTGCTCTTCACTGTACACAGATCACACCTCAAAGTGTTATCTCCTAAGAACTCTTCCACAGATTTGTTAACATCATTAGATAGATTGCCTCACCTTTGCCCGTGGTGTGAACCACTATCAGTTACACCACTGTCCTTTGATTATTATATTCCATTAGAATACCTGCTAATGAATCGTGAAACATGGTGTTATAGTGCAAATGTAGGTTCAGTATCACTATTCACTGCGCGTTCACAGTAGTGTGCACACACTTTTATTTAATTACGAGCTGGGTTTACCTTTAGGTGAGTGGTTGAAGTGAGGATGTCCGAACAACACGTAGACAGAAAGGTGTTTCCAATTCTGCTGTCTGCCTCAGTCATTAGAAGCTGGCAGTGGTGCAGCTCCTACCTGTAAATGGACTCGGAGGAAAACAGAAGAAGTGCCCGGTGAGAATTTCACCAGGGGCTTGAAAATTCACACCCATCCAAGGTGTTGTTGAGGCGTCTGATAAACATGTGAGAAAATAATGGGCTGGGAGAAGAGTGGGTGCTTCAACCACAGAGACCAGAGTCAATATCGAGATTTTAGAATAATTAACATTGTGATCAAGATGATATCAGTCCGTTACTCGTCATTCATTCAATAGGAGCAACAAAGGAAAGCGAGACGGGGAGAGACAACGTAGAGCCCAGAGCATCTTGGACACCAGAGTTGTAGATCCAATTGAGGCTGTGAACGGCCATATGGACTGGTGTGAAAATAGAATGCCAGAGTAGAGTAGGAGAAAAACGAGAGAAAAAATAATAAATACACAGCATTTTAGATATGATGCTACAACAAGGAGCCAAATCGCTCCCCAGCTAGGAACAAGACAACCGCCGTGCTTTTACACAATGCTCTGTCTTTCCTTTTTCTACTGTCATTTTTATTTCTGCTCCTTTGTCCTATCACTGGATCATATGCTCCTCATCTCAAGCACTATCAAGGAAAGCATAATAGAACACAGTGCGATCCGAAGGTCCCCGAGTCCTTACATGGCAGCCATAAGAGTGGCCCAAACATTGGGAACAGGCAGAGAATGAAAAACAAAGTGCATGCGAGTCTCTCCTCCCCTCTCGCCTGCTGCCTGATGTTCAGAGCCTGCCTGTTATCAGAGGTGTTAATTGGCAAATTCAGTACAAGTCAAGAGCATGTTCCCTGTCGTCCTCGCCCAGCTAGGCTAGGTCATTAAGCCGAGAATGGATTCTCTCATGCTGCCTTAACCCTTGCAGCACCCAAGAAGCACCAGAAGCTGCAGAGAAAAGCCTCTTATGTCTGTTACGACACTCAAGTGGATTCAGGATTTGATAATGCCGGTTAAAGTGCTGTTCCAAGCCTCGAGGGGTTGATGTTTTGAAGCATCAAGTACATCAAACAAAGAGTTTTGCTGTCTATTCTCAAACAAGCTGGACTGTCTGCCTCTTGTCACACAATTTGATATATTATTACCCAGCTTTTGCCATGTCACTTCAGAAAGGTCAATGAAATCATGCTTTCACCGAGGCGTTCAGATATCAAACACTTAAACAAGGCAAATCACTAATTGTGGAAGGTGAACAGTGCTTTAAATACACAGCTACGGTTGTTCTGTGTGAACGTCAGAAATAAGCTGTATGTAGCAGTGTATAGTTTAACAGTCTCCAGGCCTGGGCACTGCAGACGCCTCTCCTCCTTCCTCTGGTTCCCCAGTAACGGCAGCATCCTCTGGGGTTCTGGGTGCGATCTCACCAATGCCTCTGTCATCACTTGCTGTGACTGCCAAATCTGTGCTCCAGAAACGAGGGCTCGCAAACCAGCACCGAAACAAACACACAATGCAGGCAGGGCTGTTCAGAGCCCTACCGAAGGCAGGCTTTAGCTGCAACACATTTCCATTGACACTAGGAAGAATCACACGGCAGCTGAACCAACGGGGGAGCAAGGCCTTTTGGATGTACTTGCAAAGTGTGGGGCGGCTCCTCTGTCTTGTGTCCTTACATTTGGTTTGCATCCCAAATGTTTGCAGGCCAAAGATGTCCAAATATGTTTCTGTAGGAAGCTGTTGATCGTTCATATGACTCTGTTATGGAGATGCAGAGAGATTAATACCAAGTCATCGAGATTTTTTTTTTGTATCTTATCAGCTGTTTCTGTGGCCACAGATGAATGACAAAAATAAATATACAATCCTAATAAATATAGTTGCTCAACTGACACAACAGAATAAAAAATCTTGATAAAGAATTGATGCAACACTAGTAACTTGCTGGCAATAATGTTTTAAAACAAATAGATGTATTTCACTCACAGGAGAGCTATAAAGAGGATCTTTTTATGCAAATTATGTTACATAAAATACATTACTGTCATCAGATCTTACTCCTCTGATCCCTGTACAAAAATATCAGGAAACAAGCTTCATTACAAACACTTTCAAAAAAATAATATGGGAAATATCCCTCTTCCCATTAAACTTTGTCAGTGGTAACGATGAGGCTGCCTCTAACTTCCTGCTAATTAACACTTCATGCTAATTCTACAATCGTTTTCTTTTTTCACCCTAACTGCTAGTTGGCAATACACTGGTTGTGTTGCAGTCACTGAGCTGCACTGAGCTTGTTCTCCTTTGGCTACTTCGAGGGCGATTATAGATCGAAATCCATCATGCCAGTAAAAAATAAAGTTATCCTCTGGGTAAATTCTTCAAAGGTCTTTTCTGTGGAATGAACTCAACCATGTTCTTACAGCTACAACTGAGCCATTATGCAAAGAGTCAATGATCTTGTTATTAAGTGTCCGTTGAAAAAAGGGGAACAATTTATCAAATTACAAATGAATCTCACACAACTTGTGCGAAGTCTGTAAAAAACATTATTTTAATGATGGCTACACAGACATCCTGCATTATTAATCAAATCACAACTGATGCTGATACTAATATGCAGAATTTTTTGTTGCACCTGATGTGTTCCTCAGTGTTTAGAGTGACTAAACTTCAGCAGCTTCAGCATTACTGAAAGTCATATTTGCAGCCTTACCATTAAAGATAATTACAATGTCTAGTCTGTCTATTAGCTGCATTAATATCCTATGTCTCTGAGTAATTGCATAGTAGTTGCATACACACCAATAAGAGGAGATTGAAAAAGCAGAGACTGAATAAACAACAGTGTTGTACTCAGGTGCCATTATTCACACTCCATTTAAAGCAAGAGGACCAGATCAAGCACTATAGTGGCCTACAAACTACAGGCTTTAAAGAGGAGTGCTCTTCAAAACTGACTCTAGTACTGTTTTCAGACACTGATTGTAATTGTGTGATATATTTCACCCATCCTGATCTGAGCTACAGGTAATGGATACATAAGAACACCATAAGAGACATGATTAGAAGGTAAATACTCTGACAGCTCCTTCAACGGTTAAGCATGCCTACTTATTAATTATGCCCCTACAATTTGATTAGCCTACCTAAACATATGCTGCGATATAATAATAAAAACGTTTCTCCTATCAAAAGTGATTGCAAATCAGTTGTGATATTTTTCAATTGCCTTGAAATTCGGCTAGAACTTTATTTCATGCAGGATCCCAGCAGAGCTCCGAAAAAACATCACGTTTCGCCCCTGTTATCCTGTAAGCAGACATACGGTGGCATTAATTGAGAAAAAAATTAGGTACAAATGAAACAGCAACAGATGTTACAAATCATGCTAATTTTATGTCATTACACGCCCCTTAATCTCCGACTGTAAATAGAAACTCAGACTGAGCCTTCTCCATTCTGATTCAGATTTTTTTAGTGGTTAGTCCTACTGGTATAGAGATACGAAAGCTACCTTAAAATAATAATTTAAAAAATCCCACGCGATTTCTATAGGCGATTCGTGTTCCTCTCATGAAACATCATCATATGGCGAGACCGAGGCGCTCACTTTTTCTAAATCACAGTGTAAATTTAGCGCAGAGGAGAGCTGACAGCCTACGAGCAATAGAACTCAATTCCTGCCTGCAGGAACCTTTTGGCTCATTCATGCGTTGGAGGATTTTGTGCCAGCGCAAATATGTCATCTCCCTCTCTCTCTCTTTCTCTCTCACTCTCTTTCTCTCTCTTTTTCCTCGCGTTGGAGGTGACTCCGCTCCCCTGAAGCCGGAGCCTGTACTATTTTTCCCTGAACCGAGCGCGGCTCGGAGCTCTGGAGCGGCGGCGCGCCTGATTAGCATGCAGTAATAATGATGGCGAGGCGGGCTCCATTGTTCTAACACCTCCCCTCTCCTCCGCACCAATCTGTCACCGTGCAGCGGGCGCACGCTGCCTCAGACGCTGCTCTCCACAAATGAGATGGATAATTAGGTGCCCCTCACGAATGCCTCACTCTTCTCACCCCTGATTGCTTTCACCTTTTTGCTCCTGGCAATTTTGACACCTCGTAATCAGCCTGCTGCTTCTCCCTTTCAATCCATATCCATCCTCTTCCTCCCTCTCGGCCTTTTTAGACTCCTGCAAGGGGGTTTACGTAGGCTACTTCTCTTTTTTTTCTCCAAAACGCTTGTTCTAAGGCCGCCTGTGCTGCCAGCCTCATGTTAGAGTAGCCTGTTCTGGCCTATATCTACACTATATGGACAAAAGTATTGGGACGCCTGACATTGCTTTAAAATACATAGACTGTAAAATAGAGTTTCAGATACAACAGCTTCCACTCTTATTGGAAGGCTTTCCACAAGAATTTGGAGTTTTTCAGTGGGAATTTGTGCCCATGTAGAGCATGTATTAGGTCAGGCACTGATGTTGGACGAGAAGGCCTGGCTCACAGTCTCCGTTCCAGGTCATCCCAAAGGTGTAGATGGGGTTGAGGTCAGGGCTCTTTGTGGGCCAGTCAAACTCTTCCACACCAAACTCATCCAACTATGTCCTTATAGACCTTGCTTTGTGCACTGGGGCACAGTCATGCTGGAACAGAAAAGGTTCTTCCCCAAACTGTGTCCACAAAGCTGGGAGCATGACATTGAAGCACTGAGATTGCTCTTCACTGGAAGTAATGGGCCTAAACCAAACCCTGAAAAACAGGTGTGTCCCAAAACCTTTGTCCATGTAGTGTATCTACTGCATACAACAACCACAAAAATAAACCTTGTACACCCACTTTACAAGAGAAGGGGAAAAGGTCCTTACCTTTCAGCGTAAGTTAATATAATGGTTAACTTATAGCTAAGCCATTTTGGAACGTTTCTTTTGGTGCAAAATTTGACACAGTGCAAGCGGCAGATAGTTAAGTTAAAAAAAAAGACAAAAGTGACGTGTTGTCTTTGATTTGAAGGACTGTGTTGTAGACTGAACTCACTCATTTTCTGACTTCTGTCTTCTACATTAGATTCAATCAGGGAAAAAAATAGAGTCAGCATACAAGGAGCAGGGCAAGAAAAAAAAACCCACATGGGTCTAGTAACTGTCAGTGCAGCTTCCTTCTTCCAAATAACGAGCATTGACAACATAATTATGTAGAAGCATCTGTCCACGGCTCCAGTGAGAGAGCCTTCTCCGAGCCTTCACAGGGCTCATGGAGAGAGGGAGCCATTAGGGAGAGATACGCCGCAGATCCAGAATAAATTCTCTCCTCACTCCCTGGGATCTGCTTGGAGGGCTGAGACTTCAGGCGGGCCTGCTGGTCCAATTCGAATCGGGCATTATGCAGAACACATTGTACGCTTTCAAGATGTAATATTCAGCTTTGTAAATATACAGGACAATCATAATCCGACGGCGGATCACCAAAACATGCCATCCTGCGGGGGCGTTTTTTTTTTGGGAGGGGGGATGATGCGAGGCTGGTTCTGCTTGAAATACAAAACTGGATGCCTATCTACTATTGCTGGACGTGTTACAAATATACGTAGATACTGGAGTGTTTTGCTGCCCACCTTCACTTAAGTGTTGTGATGGCCTAGTATGAACCAACTGTTTCATCAAGAGCGGGGGCATCAGCTGGTGAAATGACTCTATAGGCGGAGATGCGCAGTTTATATGTAATGCAGGTGTGTAGATGTTAAATGGAGCACATTTCTACTGGAAAGTGTGTCTGTCTCATTTGCAGACATTGACAGGTTGTGTAGAGAACGAAGAACTAGTACGTAAGCATATGGAACCGCAAATATGCTGGAAATGAGAAAAAGAGTAAACATGGAGCCATTCTCACAGGAATATTATAATTCTTATGGCAGCAATTATATTCTATCTTTTTTTTTTTCTCTCGTAATTGATCATACTTTGCCATATGTCCTATTTAGGCTCCTTAAATTTGTACATTGTAAGATGATCGACCACGCATCCTGAATGCAGACCCATATTTCTCCCCCCATTAATTCATTTGCATCACATTCACCAAAAAACCATTGCAAGCATCTCCTCTGTCAAACCAAAGCAGCATACGCTGAATCAATAAAAATCCAGTTTGCAGTCTTCACACCAGCTCATCTACCAAGCACAAGTGTTAGCAGGCAGTAATCCTGGGGCCTGCAAGGTCCTCACTGCACACGCATGTGTTTCAGTACACATATTTTCCCTATTTCCTTAGCACATCATCACACGAGCTGGTGAAAATTATTACATTTGTTTGCGAAGCTGCTAATGATCTACTCCCACAGTCCAATGCTGCAGGAAGGTGACAGACTAAAACACTCTATTAGAAAATACATCCAGTCTCACTCAAGCATTACTGTACTTATCAATATGACACACGGCACAGAAAAAAATGCAGGTTAACCGAAGGTAAGAAAAACCTTCATGTTTTACTTTAAAGAATTGCTGAGGCGCTCATCCATATGATCGCAAGTCTGTACATACTCTTCTGTAATAGGCAGGTTTACAGTGCTGCCTAACCAATGTAACTAATGCATTTCTTTGTGGCATTTAAAATGCCTTTTTGTTTATTCTTCAATGTACTAAAAAAAGATAAATTGAATGTGGGTCTAACAGTGATCAGGACTCCAAAGATTACACTATCAGTAATGAGGTAATTGTGCGTATAATTTTAAAGCAAGTATGCAACAGATACACTGTGTAATAACAAAGTTTTAATTAACCTGCAATACCTGCGCAAAACTGCTCTCAAAGACCATATGGCGTTAAAACATCAAAATAATTATCCAACAATTATTTCTCATTCTGCCTAGAATCTGCCATACAGCTGGCTCAAATTAAAATAAAGATATTAAATTAAGTCAAGAGTCATTGCTAGCTAACTTCTCATTGAAAAGAAAACTACACTGACCTCATGCTTTTTAAGTAATCCATTTGCCTGATCTGCAATGCTACTGAATGTGTTGATTAGTGTCTAAAGAAACCTGATTTGAGTTTCACTCCATTGCTTCAGCAGAGAATCTCAAAAGTGACTGTCCTCCAGCTACAGAGAAGAAAAACGTTTACCCATAAATCACAAAAAATAAGTACAATACATTACATGTACATAAAACCAATACAAACTAAGAAAATGGAAGCATTTTATTATACAGACAACTCAAACCCGTTCAAAAGTCCCCCACTGCAAATTCAGACAGGTTAATTAAGTCGTGAAGGCCACAAAATGTACCGTTTAAAGTTTTACAAATTAAATAAATGAGCGTGGAGACCTCTCCTCCCTCCATGCTCTCAATGAAAGCCAAAGTGACTGCCGTGTGGCACAGTGGTTTTGTAGAGAGATCAGGAAACAAAGGCATGAATAAGGCATGCCGTCAGCTCGTAGACAGCCCTTGTCCCTGGCTGTGTCAATCGCCGGCTTTGCCCTTGAAGTGTGAATTGAGGTGGCTGTATATGAGGTCTTCGGGAACAGTAGCTTTACAAAAAGCACACTGCCTCGGGCCGGTCGGGTGATCAGACTCCATGCTTGATGCCTCAGATGCTATAGTGGAGAGATCAGGGCTCCACACAGGCTGCTCAAAAAGAGAGAGGACACTGCTTTAGACACCAGGTCAGTGTTTCAGGCACCACAACTGTAGACCTGACATTGCATTAACGAAGAACAAATAAAACAGCAATAACATCTCCACAGTTCTCTAACTAATATTTAGTGTTCTTTAAAATGGGAAAAACTACATAAAGCTTAGATGAGTGATACAATTAACAAAACTCTTTAAAAAAACAATAAAATAAAAATTCTAGGATATGTGTTCATTAGTTAGTTGCCTACTGATCCCTCACACAAAGGAATTTCTTAATGATATGAACACGTACTACAACAGTATATGAAACGTAACTGGATTCATGCACTACATGTTATCTGATCACTCCCAACAAACTTCTAAATCACTTGCTACCCTTGTAAAAATTGGTATTTTGATTTTAAGAAGTACAAATGTTCATATTGTTTACTTATCATTTTAAGTTCAGTGAACTTAAAATATTAACTTTAGTTAAAGCAGTATTTTTTTCAGCATACACCCAATTTACATAGTGCTAAGTGTAGAACAAGTTAAACTGTAGACTTTCTAATCATGTGTTGGTTTTTCATTTATACTTAATTATTACTTTTTTTTAAAGACCAGCAATGAAAAATAACATTTTAATGCAACCTATTTAGAAAATTAAGGGAAAATATATTCAAACTGTAGCTTACTAACAATATAATATTTTTGTGAATTTCTATAACAGATAAACCTGGGCTTAAAGATTAGCTAATATTGATCTAATCCAGAGCTAGAGGAAGAGTACGGAGAGGTGTTTAAGAAGTGTATGGCAACACAGAACAAAAGACAGTATGCAATTTTCAACTGCCTGTAGTCTTAGCACATCTTAATTGAAATCTTAAACAAAGTTCAGCAGTTTGATTCCCAGTGTACATGTGAAACACTCAGACGTGTATATGCGGGTCAAGAATTTTTCTTTCAGACCAGTAAAATATCAAAAAATCTTACATTTTAGCCAATCTTTTGAACAGAAGTTGGAAGTATCAGTTGGAATATGATAGTGTTAAGTCATTCAATCTAGTGACTCATTCTCTGTAAAAAGAGATCAACAATCTTTCTAAAAACCATCATTACTTAATCCAACACAAAACCCGATTTCTGACCAAGGGTCCACCAGATTCTTTTCCAAACTGAGAACACATGCGTTGGGTCTATGCTTTCTTGCATCTCCACAATTTGCACTATTTCAAGAAAAAAATGACCCTTTGTGCCAAAATGGCACATTTTTACTTCTAGCATGGCGTGTATATCTATATTTAATTTATATATGTGTATTCTTAAGTTTACTTTTGGTGAAAATAATGCAAATGTGATTAAGCATTATTCTTCTGAGACAAATGTAAGTATTTTCTTGTTGCACTGATTCCCAAATGGCTCTTTCTCAGACATCTAATGCACTGCTTATGTGCAGAAGCCCGTATTTTCATCACATGGCCAGGAATCATATACATATGATTCAATTTGTGCCCACACACCTC
Organism: Brachyalestes nurse; assembly: GCA_037974405.1. NCBI lineage: Eukaryota > Metazoa > Chordata > Actinopteri > Characiformes > Alestidae > Brachyalestes > Brachyalestes nurse. The sequence goes on along the minus strand of JBBPCY010000002.1, from coordinate 17,560,528 downwards.
TGAAAGCATTATATTTGGTTCACAGGTGAAAAAAGCGGATTTGTGGGTCGACCACCTGGTAACTTGTACATAGCCTTTTCCGACTGATTAAATTGACTGCAGTAAAGATAGTATGCAGATAGATAATCAGAATGGAACTGACAAAATCTAGTGCTAAGTCTAAACAGCTTAACCTACTATAGAAAAAGTCAATGAAACTAGTTTGGCCCTACGATAGAGCTATTTAGAATGTGCATTAAAAAGATCATTGTAATAATGTGAGGCTAAAATTATTAGACCTACCTCTTTGTGTGAATGAAATAAAAACGTTAAGAAAATGTATCTTATGTTTTGTTTCATATAATGACATTATGAGGTTGTGCAAAATCACAATTCATCACAAAAAAACTTTTCGTTAATGACTTGGTCATTTGTTAATGACATCACTAGCCACTGATAACTGTCTGACAAGCATTACTGACAGAAGCCAGAAAAATATGATATAGTGGTTTTCCTGGAAAAAGGCATTATACACCAGACCAAATCCTTCATAATGTGTTCCACTGACCAGCCATGTGTACAACCAAAGCAATAACTAACTCAGTTTATAGAAATGGACACTGCTAGCATACAGGCTTTAATGGCTATAACATTTTAAATCTTCTCGTTACACTGCTGCTCATTAGCACTAAGCGCTAAAACAGCAGGCTAATAGGCCCACAAACCACAGGGTAGTAGGTTCTGGCTTAAATTCTGGTACACAAATACTCTGCAGACAAACGGGAATGAAACGGGAATGAAAACTAATCCGAGGGCATGAAGACAGAAACCTGTTTTGGGGAATGTTGCATTGTTAGATATTAGTTCACCGTTTATGCTAGTCTAACAGCCCAAGACATCAAATCTGATTAACTGATGCTCAGCAGGCACATATTTAAAGACCAACTGTAAGACTGCTATACAGACTCTAAGATGTTTTCTGATCACACACACACGCTCACACAAATGTCTTCAGTGACCTAGAATCATGTGCAGAGTCAAGCAAAATGTATCTACCTTGTTCTCGAGCTGCTAGACTGCATGGTAAGGGCACCAAGCATTATTGCTTTGGAGTTAGCCGACAATACTTAGTAAACACTTTACAAAGCAACAATTCACAAACATTTCAGTAATAGAATCAAATGCAGAGTCAAGCAAAATGCACATGTTCTCTTATGAGTGTTCTCTTAAGAGCGAAAACACCTCTCAATTCTCTAACTGCTATGTGAACAGCCAGTGTAACTTCTGGTCCAGCTATAGTTACAGTGGCAAACAAATGTGACCTCCTTTGAATCATATTACGAAACAATATCAATGATAGTTGATAAATCACTGGTACAGTACCATTCAGTATAATACAGGACAGGTTTATATGATATGGCCAAAAAAGCTTGATCAAAAAGACGTACACGTTAACGTTTACGTAACGTTTACATTTACATTTACATTAACACATGCTTTAGTGTTTTAGTGTAATGCTTTAGTGTTTGCTCCTCTTAATGCTCAGAGCTCCAGGACAAGGTACAGCTTCATCCACACAGTTGTGGTGCCGAGTTTCAGTTGTGACTGAACCATTCATTATTTCTTCCTCTTCATCATCACCATAAGTTTTTAATATAAGCAGATCACAGATCTGGGGCATTAAAAAAGTCACATCTGCTCTTTTCATCCATCAAAATTGCTTCAGTTTGAAAAAAACTAATAAAATCTGAACATATAAAAATATAAAAATCGTTTTCCCTATTTAACCTGCCACAGTCACGCACAGGCAGACTGCTGCCGTGTGTAAACAGAGCAAAGCCAGGCATGGATTTTCAGATCTCAGATAGAAGTGTAGCGTCCTCTCCTCACACATACAGAAACTGAAAACAATTTGAGATGGAATTTCAGTACATTTATAACGACAAAAATACAAAAAAGAAGAATCACTGTATAACCAAGATCTTGCTGCCGAAAAGGAAAAAAAAACATCTGCCCTGGCATACTGGAATCTCACTCCAACAAAAACGTTCTGACATGGCTTATTAGCTCTTCAGAAAGCATCAGATAAAGCCCCTTCATCTCTAAGCATGCTGGGGACTCACCCAGCAGAGCTGACTGACTGTGAATATGAAAATGCGCTATGCTCAAAACATTTAGCTGTAGTTTTGTCCATTGCTCTTGGTTTGCAATGTTCTTGGACTAAATTTCATTTCTATTGGCTGATCAAAACAGGAGTTGAAGATGATCATTACAACAGACATTTACACCTTATGTTTAGCTTGCACAAATGTTGATGCACGTGTAATCCGCAGTGCTGGCCGCTGCCGCTCTTTTTAACTCAGACAAACAGATAGCACAGTTGAAAACACTACTGCACCACATATGGAAGATTAGAGGTTTGATTACTCAGCCAGGCAGGAACACCACTGCTATGCCAATAAGAGTATACACATACCCACACACACTCTGCTATAACAATAAAGTCGGAAACATATTCAATGCAAGCATGTGAATGCAAATGACAACGCCTGGCCTTCTGTACAACGTGTGTTCTTACATTTCTGTGGCAGTTAAAAAATTCACTACTCAAGGGGGTGATCGAGGACATCTGTACCTGGGATCTACTGTTAGTACGACATTCAAAATAACTAAACATGTAAACAGTAGAAAAGTCTTTGCTGCTTTGTGTAATTTATCAGAACAAAAAGATGATCCCTATATAAAGAACTGGCTCTGCAAGACCAACTGCTGGTCTGCCATTATAGTAGACAACAGGAAAGTAGTGTAACAAAACAATAAGGCTAGCCCAAATAATTTGAATACTTGAGTATTCATATGTATGTAGAATTAGTTTCCACTATTATCTAACACCCTTCCTGACATTTTTAGAGTTAAAATCTTATTTATCACCATTTTAAAAACATGTTATCTTAAAAAAAGAATTACCTGTCAAGATACTAGGCTACCATTACTGCAGTCACCTGCAGCATTTAAGGAGGAACGGAAAAATAATAGTAGATGAGGGTAGTAAACCTGGAGCACTGATATGCTAGACCGACTAATGTCTGTGCACATGAGAACAATTATTCAGATAAATGTTTGGAAACAAATATTTAAAGTCTTAAGAGATGCTATTCAGACCAGTCCTACAAAACAGCTTGATCAGGTCTAGCAGTCGCTGTAGTCAGGTGTGGAAATGGGCTGGCACCCTGTTCTGTGATTGCTATTGTAAACCACGTATAGTTGTTTCACTTATAATTTCATTACTTCAAATATTTCACTTACAAAAACATTTTGAATTTGTGAAATAAAGCAAATGTGAACTAAAAACCAAAATGCCTAATACTCTCTCAGGAAAACCCATTTGTGCAGTGTAAAATCAATGTTTCAACTTTTATTTTAACTTTGATAATAAGTCAATGAAATGTTAAACATATTTTTGTTCTATCAGTTTACTATAAGATGTCCAATTCATTCCCATTTTAAGGCAGTCAGTTTTAAGTGTTCCAACATTTCAAGCTAGGCAAGATCAGTCATCATTCACATCAATCATCACATCTTTAGATGCATCTTTTATGTGATTTTATATGATCTGCAGTAGTTCTAAATATATCCACATTCTCACACGCAATAAAAAGAACATAAATCATGCTCTGTCTGTAGAAATGTGTGTAAGTGCAGTTTACACACAAAACTGTGTGAACACACGGTTGATAAATAATAGCCCTGGTGTTGATTCAAAGCATTAACAATGATTATCTGTAATAAAAATGCCTAGGCTGGACAGAGACCTGCATTAATTTGCAGCAATCATTCAAAACACTGTTGCTGGCAACATACACAATTCACATTTTTGTTCTTTCAGCTTTACCAAAAATGGTCGAAGGCCTATGATGTAAGGCAAAGTGGAGTAGTACAGTCAAGCTTTCAGGTCTTTAAATGGCTATTATTTTTTAATGCAGGAAATGCACTAGATTAACATATTTTAGGTCTATTACAAAACCTATGAATGGAAAGTTCATTACAAGGTATATTTCAATTTAGAAATCCACCATAAACAGGTGTTTTAGAACAGTTTGAAAAAAATTAGGGTTCCTAGGGTTGTGCAAGTAAAACCTGGCCGTTTCCACCCCTAGGCTATCGCACCCCATGCTGCAATGCTCAGCATGCAGCTTGTGAGTGGGGTGGACGTAAAGCAGTAGGAGGTAGAGGCCGGTGCAGTGTTGGGATGATTTCTTAAATGCCAATATGTTTATATAAGAAGAATACAGCTTGTGCTTATACTGCATCATGAAGTGTGCTGTGATCAATTTTAAAATGCAATGACACAGTAAATCAAGTTTGTACACCTCAAAGCATTTGCATTCCAGCATTTGTATGTGTTTGTATATATGTGTGTATCAGGCCTAATGGTGAATACAGTAAACCCCTGCGCATTTGGTTCAGAGTTTGCTGCTTCAGTCATTCACGTTTTTTTCTTAGATTTTTCCTTGTTCGCGGAAACCCCCGTAAATTCGCAGAAACTGCAGATATCCTCGTATTTTTATGCTTTTTTTGTGGCAATATACTATTTTTCATGCATTTTAGTGCTAAATTATTGGGATGGTGAAATACCCCTGTACTCCGAGGTGGGAGGTTTGGAAGTACACTGTCTGAGAGTGTTATTTATTTCTCCTTGCTGCTCATTTGCTACTGCCCTGTGACACATCTCTGGCAGATATAGTATGTATAAAGGTTTACCTTTACATTTTTTTAAAGGGCAATGTATTAAGCTTCCTTTAAAATGAAAGTGTTTTGGGAGCATATTTGGGGGCATAGTTGGGGTTTACACTATAAAATAGGCATTTTTTCTACCACAACACAATTTCGCAGTTTTTCACAATTCGTGGGTGTTCCTGGAACACAACCACCGCGAATGTCAGGGGTTTACTGTATACCCTGTTTCATTCTGAGCTGGCCCAGAGAAAAGGTGACGAACACGAAAGAAACATTGAAATTTCTTCATTGTGGCTTTAAAACAGTGGTCTTATGTCAGACTGTAAGAGAGGTTCAAAGATGCCTGTTGTTATGGACTTGCAACCAAAGATGGCCTGGGATAAAATTCTGACCATGTCGGACATTTCAGACCATCTCACAATGTGAGCGCTGCTATGACCTTTGAAGCCTACAATCTGGTAAGTTTTTATCATCACACAGTCTTCATACGTCAGACTTGATGTTGTACTCAAATTTATTTGATCCATGTCGCACAGTGTGGCTTGCAATAAATGTATAAATCTATATGGATTACACAGTGAACTAGTTAGTAATCAGTTGTTGCTACCCATATAAAAAATATTGTATCTGACCAGAAATTCCTATTTTATTACTACAGATTAATCAATCAATATAATACCACTCAGTTCACTTGTATTAAATTTTAAACCAGCTGTAAGTAAGGATGTTTCAGCTTTCTGTGCAATTGATACTGATCAGCCTGAAACAACTGACAGGTGAAATGGATAACATTGCTAGACTGAGGCTGAATGTCAGCAATTCTTTTGGGGTGTTCCCGGTATACAGAAGTTAATACCTACTATAAGTGCTCCAAAGTAGGGCAACTGGTGAACATTGGCACTGGTGTCCAAGGCTCACCAATGTACATGGGAAGCAAAGTCTAGCCTATCTGGTCTGATCCCACAGAAGATCTACTGTAGCATAAACTGCTTAAAAACTTCTTGGCTTGATAGAAAGGTGTCAGAACACATTGTGTGTAGCTGCAGACCTATCAGAGTCCTCATGCTGATCCCTGGCCAACACCAAAAGTAACTACAATGTGCATATAAACATCAGAACTTGACCATGGAGTAATGAAAATAGGTGGTCTGGTCTGATAAATCAAGTTTATTTTTTACAGTATAGCTGGGACAGCTGGGAGCAGCTGGGAGCATCTGGTCACGCATATGGGGAAAAGATGACACAAGGATGAACTACAGTAAGAAGGCTAGTCAGTGGAGGAGGTGTGATGCTCTGGGCAATATTCTGAAACCTCGGTTCCAGGCATTCTGGTGGATATCATTTTACCATATCACGTTCCACCTACCTTGCAGACCGAGCATCTGCAGAATGTGCTGGGCAAACTAGTCCAATTTATGAAGGTCCCACTTACAGGGCTTAAAGTATCTGCTACTAACATCCCAGTACCAAATAACACAGCACATGTTCAGAGGTCTTATGGAATCCATACCCTGATGGTTCAGAGCTATTCTGGTGGCACAAGAGGAACCTACTTAACATTGGGCTAGTGGTTTTAATGTTGTGGCTAATTGGTATTTACTGACTGTAAAATTACAAAGCTGAAATACACTGAATACTGTCAAAAGTGTAAATATTGAACAGAATGGTGAGAAAGATCTTTTTTATTTTAACTTTGCCATGACTGTTGCTTGCTGACAATCAAGCTATTCCATGCCCTGCTCATACAATTATTCATACAGACATAGGAGCGCCTCTCACCTGCTCCGGTCCCCGGACGGCTTCATGTGATGCTGAAGCCAGCGGCAGATGTAATGGAGGAGAAGAGACTGAATATGCTGAGAACGGCTCCTCCATCACTGTGGAAATGGGCTCCACCAGGTCTTTTCTTTGCAAGGACAGGGCCATGTTCCTTTCTGGTGCACTGAGCAGAAACTCATATTCACTATCTGTGGAAGGCGGGAATTTTACACCGTCCATAAAGTCACCATCCTCGGGGTTGACACCGCGTGACGCCAGCGAGTTAGAGGTCAGGCAGTCATTGACTTCTGACCTTGAGGAGGAGAAAGGCACCTCAGCTTGTTCAGATGTGTCGTCAGTACACTGAATGGGCATGGAGAACTGTTGTTCTGGAGGAACATACACAGAAATACATAACATTGTTTACCCTGGTAAAACCTGTCATTGCTCTACAATCAAAAGTTTCCTTCACCTAGAAATGTAGATGTACATTCTCATTTATACATGAGCAAACTTAATGGTAATATTTAAAGGCTCTCTGATTTGGCAACTTGCACGGGTGAAAAATAACAGTACCCATGGAACAGCACATGTGCCAAGATCACATACATTTAAAGCGTGTACATATATATACCCATATATGTTATGTATTCATTTGTTTGTTTGTTTATTCATTTAATACATGGAAAGTTTCTTTAATACAAGCAAAGCATTTTTAAAGTCTTTGGTAGGACTAAGCTGCTCCAAGCATAAAGGCATCTTCTATCCTATGTGTTTTCTTCTTGTATCCTTAAGGCATCATATAGATGTAAAAAAAATAATTATGCAAATGTGATGTATGCGGCACGCAACGCTGAATATTCAAGAGCATCCCTGGCATTTTTAACACCAAACAAAGCCCTGAGAATCGCTTTCCCACAACTGCTGCAGCTATGGTTGACAAAGCCAAAACATACTCAGACATAACCTTGACATACTGTTACTAAATGAACAATAATTTAACACACCAATAATTCATAACACCAATAATTTGCCTGCTCAGAAAAAGAAAATGTCGATGTGATAATGGTGAATAATTTGAAAGTCTGATGTCACACACTAATATCAACTGACAGAATAAATGTCAGGCTGGTAAACCTTACAAACATTTTGCAGATCTTATAATGTTGGTAATTATGAAAAATATCTCTTAGTCAC
>JBBPCY010000002.1:17531096-17548516 GCA_037974405.1 Brachyalestes nurse | reverse complement strand
ATATATACACACACACACATATATATGTGTGTGTGTGTGTGTGTGTGTGCATGGTTAAATTTTAAGGTAGAACTAACTTTTGTAGTAACAAAAACTACAGTGCAGGAAATCGTTTTGCTGTTCTGATTATTTAGGCACGGTTTTCGGACACTTGTATAAATGGCTAAAACTATCAAATAAAATGTTCAATAAGCCCCTCAAATAAAACAAAAAAATAAGTTTGGAAAACTAGCTTAGTAATTTGCCACTAAAATTTTTAGGTCTCAGGACATTAGTGGTGGCTATTTTTCATGACCACAGTCGCTGTAGAGTATACTGGGTTATAGTATAAATGATAAACAAGTGCGCGAGTTTCTCACTAACCTGAACCGTACTTCACTGTTGAACTCAACTGTGCTTTCAGCTCTGAAATCAGCCGGTCTCGGTCTTCTATCTTCCTCTCCAACTGCTGAGTATACCGTTCAAAGTGCTCTGTCTAAACACACATAAACAAGCACGTACACACACAGGTACTGATTGCATTAGGTTTGTTAACAATAATTAGAAAAAAAGAAAAGGCAATATACTATGAACTGTAAGCTGTACTGAACCTTCTGCTGTAGTTCCTTTTTGGCATTTTCTTTCTCAATCGAAATATTGCGATAGGCTTCGAAGGCTTTGTTCAGCTGTTCACTCATGTCTCGTTCCATGCCTCGGCCTTCAATAACATCACGGACAGAGCTGTCATGAGTCCTGTGGCCACAAAACACACACTCTATCAAAATGCACTGACATGTCAAGGGCAGACAAGTGCGTGAAGAAAAAAAAAAGCTGAGCCATGGCAACACTTAACACCACTTAACACTAGCAATTAACACTAGAAGGTAAAGAAAAGGTGTATTGTTTACAACAGATGTGTCAGTTTTCTGTCTGGAGGTCTCTGGAGTAGTACACTTGGATATTTATTACATTAAGACGCATGTGCAATCGGCTTGTTTCTTCGATCCCCAAAATTCCTGGTTGAACTATCTGAAAGTGAGTTGAAAGGCGAAAAATCTATCAAAATAATAGGTTTAAAAAAAAAAGGAAATTTTGTACTACATTAGTCTGCATAAAGGTCAAGCACAAAAAATCCACTGAAAAGAGCACTAGTCTTAAATGTGTACAAACAAATGCCAGGACTGATCACCAGTGTCTCTCTATATTTGACCTCAATAATTTCATTTATGACAACTAGTAGAATATTCTAGTTAATATCCTACCTGACCTAAAACTGTATGTTTGTGGTTTTCCACAGATAAAGTTGTTGAAAGTTGACGAAGTTGAATAAGACATGGCAAAAAGGAGAATTGCATTAAGAGGACGATTCAAATATAAGATCATAAGTCCTGAATCGCAAGACTGTGAAACTTCAAGCAAAGATATTTCACTTTTTAAACGATGGTAGGTCGATATATCTGATTTATCGGAGAGTCTGTGGAGTAAACTATGGGAAGTTGAAGGCAGAAGAAGGACAGTAATGGGATAAAAACGGCTTGATAAAAACCTTCACCCTTTTGTCGAAATGTTAGAGCACAACAACGAAGATAAAGTATATAAAGTAACTTCAGATAAATATTTTTTTAGCTCAAAAACAGAATTATCCTCCGTGTCTTAGTAACCATTAGTAACAACGCATTAACTACAACCAGCAACCAGTTTAGCTAGCAAAAGTGGCTAACTGCCTGTGAATGGAGCCTTACCTTCACTTGGAAAGTGCCAAAAAACCTACATTTATCTACCGCTCTGACATTTGCCGAGCTCTCCTGCTGTCGCCCTAGACTACAACTTCATTTTCTACATTAAAAAAGGAGGGGAGGAAATGAATTGTTTCGCACAAATGGACGTTTGACATGTTTTACAATGAGCTGGGAACTTCCCTCGGGGAATCCCCACTGCCCTGCAGCTTCCGCCTGCCGCCTCTCAGCCAATCAGCAGCGCTGTGGCTCCTCGTCCTGGATGCCTGTGTGTGTGTGTGTGTGTGTGTGTGTGTGTGTGTGTGCGTGCGCGCGCAGCCTGCACCCTACTTGTCTGACTGCTACAAATGTCAGCTGAGGCGCAGGCAAATATGCTACACTACAAGGACAAAAGTATTGGGACACATCACTTTATTGACTTCAGGCGGTCCCTTGCTTCCAGTGAAGGTCAGTCTTAATGCTTCAGCATATTAAGTCATTTTGGATAACGCCAACTTTGTGGACCGGGGTTTGGGGAAGGCCCTTTTCTGTTCCAACATGGCTGGGCCCCCAGGTCAATAAAGACATGGTTGGATGTGTTCGGTGAGGAAAAACTTGACTGACCCACACAGAGCCCTGACCTCAACCCCATCCAACAGTGAGATCAGTTACTGATGTTGAGTGATTTATTCTGAATCCAAAACATCAGTGATGCTTGATTAGAAAACAGTGCTGCTCCGCAGTCCAATGCTGGAGGCCTTTATGTTCCTCTAACTGACTGTTGACCTTGTTGGACTGTTCCATAGTGTCCCATGCTATTGGCAGTGCTTTTCTGTGGATGTTGTGCACACGGGTGCATCTTAAAGTGCATCTTAAAGTAGCTGAATTTGTTTGATACTTTTTGACAAATGGTATAGTTGTCTTCATAGACCCCTTGCCATGACTAAGGCTGTTTTTGGTCTGATCATCCAGTGCATGAAATACAGAACATCACAGCAGGCCAGGCAATACATATAACATGTCTGGTTGTAAACAGCATAAGGAGCCCACAATCTTTTCATGTAAGCCTTTAAAATCCCTTAATATGACATTAATGAAAACATTTGAATAGTTGGTACTTTCTTGTTACTTGTTTCTGTAACTCCCCCTCGGGATGCCTCTTTTCAGTCTGTATGCATGGCCAGAGATCTACCGGATGACTGACAAAAGCAGTGACCTTTACTTAGTTCTGTATCTGTAATGGGTGCTAACAGCTCAAAGCTGTATGCTTTAATCCCAGTCCTGCAGTACACTTTACACTCCACTGTTCAGTTCCCTCAGCCTCTAGCATGACATTACACAGCCTCTCACACACATGAAACACAAAAAGGAAGTAGCAACTAAAATGTAACTGGGGAAAAGTACATCACTTTAATGTAGATTTCCTCACAAACATACTCAGAAAAGTACAATTACTCAGAAAAATATATATGCATCCAAATTGGAGTACATGTAACTACCCACCTATGAATAGCAATTCTTATTCTTAAGTTGAATCTCAAATTGCTCCTTACTCCCTCCATACCACTCTTCCTAAGTCAAAATATGACTCTTTCATTCACTAAATGTCCACCAGCTAGATCCTAAATCTGTCTCTTAAACCTTGAATGCTCCATTTGAATGTAGAAGTCATTCATTTATTGTAGGGAGCAGGGTGCCATTTCAGTAGAAGGCTGTGGCGACCCCTAATCAGGAGCAGCTGAAAGTAGAAGAAAAAAGAAAGAAAGGGAGCCATTTGAGATTTAGTCTGAAAGTCAAAGTGAACCAGAAATCAAAATAACTATTTTAGGTGTGCTTTTTGATGCGAGGTTACAGGAAAACAAGAATCGTGTCTTTTAAATGGCATGATGAGTTGTGGTGAATAAGACAACTAGGCTAAACTAGGTTAATGGACTAACTAGGTCCATTTAATTTCAGATTGACTGTCAACACCACGTGATTACAGCCAATGGAATACTGCGGAAATACTGCTGAATTACTTGCTGCTGGAAACCATGCAGCTCTTACCATTAGATGGCAGTGTTGCTTTTGTTTGTGATAAAGGTGGACTGCGATCTAAGGTTCTAAGGTAAAGAATAATGTAGGGCCTAAACTGCTTCAATTCTCTTCTCACCTCTGTCCTACTGCACCCAAAGAAGAGAGTGATCTGCTAATCATTACATCTTCTTGGTGAGTAGTTATAATTTAGTTGTTTGAATTAAGGAAAAACGCAATGGCAAGGTCGGTATTTGCAAATTTGCACACTTTCAGAAAGGTAATCATCGCCGTTTTTAAAGTGAAAAAATTAAAGGAGCTGCTCTTACTGTGGGACTAGAAGTGTTAGAACTGCTCACATTCTTGAAATTCCACAGGGTAAGGCTCTTTTATGAAATATGCCTGGTACGTGTTTGTGTGAGTCCAATGCTCTGTGAGTCTCAGTGTCAGCATGTAAGCACGCATGCTTGTCTTTGTGTGTCAGATTTCCCCCCACTTCTTCTTCTTCAAGCGAAAAGCCAAAGGATTTATAGAGAAGCACAATCCATTCAAGCATTAGCCAAGCCTGGAGGATTTGAACTTTTTTTCCTCTTTCTGCTGTGTGCTCTGATGTATAAATGTCTCTTTATCATGCCCTGTTTTCTCTAGCAGATGCATATTAATTGGCTTTTCACTTTGAATTTCCCGACTTTCCACTGAGGACCAGATGCTGTGCCTGAGGCGAGTATTTAGCCAAGTATGTACTGTGTAAGTGGTTACAATGTAGTTAATAATTCAAGATGCATTCCCTGCCTTAGTGGAGCAGTGCGTTAGTGTATGGAGAGGCATCAAATTTGCATTTGTATGCTTGTGACACATTCACCTAGCACACACAGTCTCACCCATTTGAGCAGAATACCTTGAATCTAAAACTGCTCTTCCACTGATTGTGACTTGATCTTCATTTAAACATTTTTCACATTGTCTTACATAAACGGGGCCATTCATTCCTTTCTTTCCAGAAACAATATTTGAAAAAAAAATCTGCGGTTGCCTCTCTCTCATATACACTCAGTGAGTCAGACGTGTGGAGTCTTTGCAGATGTTTGTCATTCCTCTGTGCCCTGCTCCAACCCCATTGTTTTATATGCGTAAGGCACTCTTTCTAAACAAAGAGACACACCTACACACCACACCTCAAGGTGAATAAAAACCTGCAAAGCCTCTAAGAATATGCCCATTTCTAGATGGTGACTCAGTGCACAGCGTTCGTCTTTTTGGTGAAACACACATTGCTAAATGTGCTATGCATGTCACATGTTTTAGATTCTCCACATGAAGCCAGCTCTGATATAAAACGATAAAATGATCTTTAGAATTGTGGTCAGTCTGCTTGACTTGCTGGTAAGTTTAGACCATAAACTAATATAACCCTTACGCTCAGTTTATATATATAATATAACCCTGTACATCTACGCTCAGTTTATATATATAATATAACCCTGTACATCTACACTCAGTTTATATATATAATATAACCCTGTACATCTACACTCAGTTTATATATATAATATAACCCTATACATCTACGCTCAGTTTATATGTATATAATATAACCCTGTACATCTACGCTCAGTTTATATATATATAATATAACCCTGTACATCTATGCTCAGTTTATATATATAATGCTGGTGATAAATTAGAAAAAAGTACATATTTCTGTGAGGACTATGTTGCCATGCAATGCACACTTAAAGACCCTTATCCAGAGCAACTTGCAATCATCAGTTACAGGGACAGTCCCACTGGAGCAACTGAGGGTTAAGTGTCTTGCTCAAGAACACAAGTGAGGGTTCGAACCTGCAACTTTGTGATCATCAGCTTTACAGGCAAGTGTTTACCCGCTAGGCTACAACCACTTTACTGGGTAGTACATACTACCACAGGTATTGTTCCTATTAACACTGCTATAAAAAAATCATGTTGCCCTTAATTTTATATCTAATTTACATTTAATTGTAAATTAGCACAGTTTAAGGAAGCTCTGACAGCCTTTAAGAGAACACAGCGTCAATGACTGGCTGCATCAACAAAGGCCTAGTTGACGTTAGTTTTTCTAAGACTATCTCCATGTTCCCCTACCTGAAACCATGGATAACTGTGGAGGTGCATTCGCTTTGGGGATATTGAGACCCCACCTTCAGATCAGGTGATAAGGCTGCCTGGAAAACAGCAATGGCTGTTTTCCAACCACTTCCAGGACACTGGGATGTACAGTGCACATGGCAGGGCATCCAGGACATCATTACCTTCAGGACATCTCCACCTGCCTGTGACGGTGAGGCCTCCTATCCAAATGCACCAAATCACATTTATGCATGGTTTAAAGCATTAAATGACATGGCAGCATGGAAGACCATGGTCAGACATTGTGTGAGGAAAGCTCTGCTTAGAATCAACTCACTAAAGACCTCCAGACCAGACAACATTCCTGCTTGTGTGTGCAGATCAGCTGGCAGATCTACTGCCATTCTAATGTGCTTCAAAGCCACCACCATCACCCCAGTGGTAAAGAAGTTGTCAATGTCTTGCATCAACTCTTGTCCCATTGCACTCACACCCATCATCACAAATAGCTCGGCACCGGCACGGCCCTGGTGGAAACGAGCTAAAAGTGGTTTGAGAGGCTTTACATTAAGCACATAAAATCACAGCTGCCTTCCTCATTGTACCTTCTGCAGTTTGCGTATCATCCCAACCACTTAACAGATGATGCCATCACCACTATCCTTCACCTGGCCTTCACCCATCTGGACAAAAAGGACACTTATATGAAAGAGACCCTGCTGTTCATAGACCCTGGTTCAGCATTCAACACCATCATTTCTCAGCATCTGATTGCATGGGCACCGTTGCATTTTTTGTTGCCGTGGTGTGGGGAGGGTGCACACATGCAGCGCTCTACACCTCAGCTGTTGTCCGGGGGTGAAACGAATGATTTTGAAAAATGGGAGGGGGCATGCAGGGATTCTACATAGGGACTACAGGGAACATTCTCTGTAGCTGCATCACAGTGCGGTACAAAAATGATTCAATTTCAGACTGCAAGACCCTTTAGAGGATAGTGAGGACAGTTGAGAAGATCATGGGTCTCTCTGTCCCCTCTGTCACAGATATTTACACCATACGCTGCATCTGCAAAGGCACCAGCATTGTGGATGACCTCACACACATGTCACACACGCTCTTCTCCCTCCTTCCATCTGGCTAAAGGTTCCATACCATACGGACCTCCACTGCCAGAAGGGAAAACAGTTTCTTCCCTCAGGCCATCAGACTATGCAATCACATACACACACACACACACAAACCCCTGAACTGAACCTTTCCTTTTCCTAGCACAATGCATACACACTGAACTGTTCTGCCATAAACAAAAAAGTTCACCCTAACTGCCATTGTAAATGCCCTTTATTTATTCTAATTTGCTGCTGCTATTTTTTGCACAAGTATTTTTTTATCACATTCAAATTAGGGCTACCTTAAGGAAGCACACACTGACCTATACAAATTCATAATGAATTTTCTATTTGTATATATTCTAATATTTGTAGACATTAGTAATGTAGTGTAATATTTGAAGTTTATTTTTATGAAACAAAAATTATTACTGAGCAGATAAATGGCTTTTAATATTGTTCTACAAGACTAAGACTTTTATACAGTGGATAATTTTGTTTGTTAACATTAGCTGATAGACCTGTCCTGCTATACTACTTTTATAAAATACCAGTCAGGTATTTACAGCACAAAAACTCTGATACAGACTACCCAGGAAGCTATCAGTCATTATGTATAATAGAGTTGCTCCTGGCACTGAGAGCAGTCCCTGTCCTGTGCCATTGACTCCAGCAGGGTAGGTAACCTGAGACCATCCTGCTGGCTGCTATCTAATCCCCCTCCTCCAGACAGAGAACACACTGCATCCAACATGCTCTCGCCATGGTAGCTGTCAATCAGCCTAGAAGAAGCAGAGGAGGCCACATAAGTGGTGGATCATAGCAAGGGGGAGGGACAAGGACGTTGTCCCAAATGCAAACAGCACCAGAGTCACCGGGTTCAGGTTTATCTTTTAGCACAGCGGATCGACCCTCAGAGAGACTTTAGGGAAGGAAAACACTGGAATATGAAACCACATAGCAAACGTGTTTTCTCTTTTTATATGCAGGACAGTGAAGGACACGTTTGAGTATTGATGACACGAATGTGCAACTTTTCTTTTTGAACATTTATCATCTTAATTAGATCTTCTCCACCTCTGTGAGGAGGTGTATCTTCACAAAAGAGAAATCTATCACATGACCTGCGGAGTGATAGCTTATATTCACAAGTAAACAGAATATCTGTAATATCTGTAATATGTTTTGCTGGAATTCAAGGTGAAAATAAGTGAACATCTAATTACATAAATTACCCCTTTTCTGCAAAGGTTTTATTCTATTCTATTTCTACGTATGTACTAAGTTTAACATACCGTAAAAAATAAAACAAAATAAAGAATGTGCCGTGAGTTTTGAACAGGTAACGTTTGTTTTTTTTAATCTACCATGTGTTCAATTCAGCAAATAAACAGTAATTGTGCAATAAAATGTACAAAAGTGTGGGTCAGAAAAGGTCTTGTGTGTATTTTCACATGGAAAATCAATAAAACATGTCATTTGGCCAGGGATGCCTACATTTTTGTATACAACTAAATGAAAATGCCAGCTGCCCATTACACTGTGTGAGCATTTCATGAAGAATGGAGCAGTGGGAGAAATGACTCAGTTATAGTAAAAATGTACAGCACATACTTAGCATGCTCGCCTACCTGGCCACTTGTCTGTTGCATCTGTATGTGCGTGTTTTACTCATTTACTGTGGCACTGTCTCACCTTTTCTGTTTACTCTTCACTCATTCCTCTCCTTCTCTATACTTTCCCTTGCATTGACGTAAGGGATTTACATTCACTCACAAACACACATGCTCACAATCACATACACACACACACACACACACGCACATTTTTGTGTATAATCAAGAGTGAGATGTGTGTGCATGAGTGTGTGTGTGCATATCACGGGCTGCTGAGCAGTGTCTGCTTGTAAAGGCCCTGGGGGAAGACCACAGGGCATTCACACACTCCTGCATCTCTCAGCACTTTGTAGACACTTGCAGAGCAAATTCAGCTACAATGCTTCTGTTTACTATGAAGCTCAATAAGCACCAACCAATCTGTGGCTTAAATGACTTCCTCCAATATGTAAAGTAAAGCAGCTATTTTTTCTCCACATCACGTCATGTCATAAGAGAAGCATCTGATAGGGCCAGCTGTTACCATAATAAAAGGACAGTGGGAGGCCTTTTGAGCACCTGATCACCTGATCACCTGAACAGCTCAGCCATGTGCTATTCTATGCTAAAGTTTAGTGACTCTTTATGTAAATGGGTAGGGAGTTGTTATTGAACTGAACATTCTCTGGCTGCCTGCTGAAGTGGGTCAAATGGTTAAATGGGCAAAGAGAGTAATGGCCTACTGACTGCACTAAAGAGTAGGTTGGTGGGTCAGATCCAATCTCTCTTGCTACTGTAATGGCACATTATTCAGTGAAATATCTGACATGACATAATTCAGGACCAAGTTATGTTGCCTCCTATAACCAGCACATTATTTGAATTTTAGTTTTTTGTGTACTTTTGAAATTGATATCCTTTTCTGGATGTCTTTTTTAATTGTTAGAAGTCAACTGTCCTTAATCTTGTATGCTACTTTGCTTGTGTTCTCAACTATAAAAACACCTTTAATGAACTTCTGGATTATTATATTGTATTGTATGTATATATATATATATATATATATATAAGTGGTAGTAGAAGTAGTACTATATATGATATTATGTTACAATAACGTCATATATTTGTAATTCTGAATTTTTAGAACACTGTAATTATCATAGTTCACTTCTAAGACCTAAAATAAATTATACTAAGACCTAAAATCATTATTCTTTATTCTTGTTAGGATATGGTGTTAGAAGTTATTGTGTTAGATGATTGGTTCTCTCTCGCTCGTACCGAGCCTAATAGGCGAACAGTGGTAAATCTTTGTCCTGTCAGATTGCTTCCCCCACATGTCTGAGAGACAACAAAATAAACAGACTGCTGTAGGTCTACAGTGAGAGAAGATCAGACAGAGAGAGAGAGGCTGAGAATGCTTGGGGGAGGGAGATCAGATAGAGTCAGGGCCAGGCTACAAGCTTAGGCGTCCTGGAGAGAGAGAGAGAGGGGCTGTGCTGGAATGTGGAGAGAGAGAGAGAGAGAGAGAGTGCTCATAGATCACATTTCAGGAGCACAGAGCCCAAGCACTGAGACACAAGCTAAATAGCCGAGTCGATAAGTGGTGCAACAGGGAGACAAGTCGTACACAGGCTCTGAATGTTTATCAGCTGATTTGAGACAAGTGGCCCATACTAACAGTTAGACCTCATCTGTTACAACTGAGGACAGGAGAACTGATCATTTCTGCCTATAGATCAAAATACTTCGGAATTTTTTTTTGCTTAGCTGATGTTGTGCTCTATTTTCACACATGACTCATGCAACTGCTGTCATACTTCTGAGAAGTTTCACTTCCAAGTATTATAAGCACATTTTGACCTGCTCCCAAGGCAACTCACAAATCATTCCAGCGTTGCTTAATAATTTTGCACTGATCATATACTTTGCTATAGGCACTTTTGCATGAATAAAAAAGAATGTTAGTCCCTTCAACTTCCCCTGCCAGCCGTATTTTTACCAGAACATAAAAATATTCATTAATTATGCATGCTCAGACACGCGCAGACACACACACACACACACTCACACACACACACACACACACACATATATATATATATATACAAACTGTGCTGAGCCAACAGTAGAAAGTGTTGTGTTGTTTAAGCAGAGGCTCTAGCTGCAGCACATCCTTGTAGAGTAATTCATTGTTATATGTTTTGCATTGATGTCTCAGACATAAACAATTTCCATCTGTTTAAACACAGAAGAGTATTACAAATACAATCTATCTACCTGTCTATCTATCTATCTATCTATATATCTATCTATATATCTATCTATCTGTCTATCTATCTATCTATCTATCTATCTATCTATCTATCTATCTATCTATCTATATATCTGTCTATCTGTCTATCTGTCTATTTATCTATCTATCTGTCAACAGTGCTGACTGTCTTCACCCCCTTGGCATTTGGCTTATTTTGTTACATTCCATGATGTAGTTTAAATGTTTTAGTCTTATTTTATTTGATGGATCTGCACAATGTAGTTGGTGAAGTGAAATTAGAAAAAATAAATATATGAAAAAGAATAAAAAAAACATCTGAAAATTTGCATGTGCATATGTATTCACACCCTTTGCTATGAAGCCCATAAAAAGTTCTGCTGCAACCAATTACCTTCAAAAGTCACATAATTAGTGAAATGAAGTCCACCTGTGTGCAGTCTAAGTGTCACATGATCTGTCAGCATAAACACACCTTTTCTGATCCCAGTGGCTTATCCAGAGTGACTTGCAGCTGGGGGGTGAACAGTTATGCACAATGAAGTTTTCTGTTATTTTGTCTTATTGTTTGTTTCACAATAAAAAAAAAACATCCTCAAAGTTGTAGGCATGTTCTGTAAATGAAATGGTGCAAACTCTCAAACAATCCATTTTAATTCCGGGTTGTGGATCTATCTATTTGTTTGTCTATCAAACTATCTAATGAGTAAACACACACACACACACACACACACACACACACACACCAGAGCTGCTCAGTGTTTACAGATCACTCGATATTCAACAGTGTATTTTTTATATGAACGGAAATCTGATTTAATTTCGACACTCTTCCGTTCTGAACACACAGTAGAAGCACTGAAGACTGATCAGGGGTCAGCGCCACTGACCAACACTGTCCTGCAGAGGGCGCTGCTGTCATTCACAAGGAGCAGAACATACAACAGCGTGGCAGACACACACACACACACACAAAACACACATACACAAACACACACACAAAACACATACACAAACACAAACAAAATATACATACACACAAAACACACATACACATATACACACTTATATTTTATTATATTAATATTTTATTTTATGTCTAAATAAATCCTCTAAAATTAAAACACACCATGCTGTATAGATATATTATATATATATATGTGTGTGTATTTGCATATGTCTGTATATTTGTCTGTGTGTATATATATTCTTTAAACACTGTCCTCCGCGTGTATGAAAGATGCGATATGGAAAAGGTTATTACTGCTGCTCCTCTTTTTCTTTCTGTTTCATGTTTAATCTGAACATTAAGCGCTGTGGCTGTTTCTGTGGTCGGTGTAAAAGTGGAAACAAGGGCAGGAGATCTCTGGCCTTAAAATGCAGGCCTGAGCCTTCACAGGGCAAATCATACATCATTCTGTCATCAGTTTAATTATTGTCATATTTTGGTCTGAAGGGAAAATCAGAAGGCTGATCTCATCCTGCGTGACCAGCCTGTCAAGAGGAACCGGTGATTTCATCAAAAGCGAAGACCTGCGGCACTTTATAACTTCAGTTCTGTTTTCTGATCACGTTTATTAATACATGTGGAGTAAACAACACTAACTGATGCACACGATATAATATTAGTGTCAATTCAGGGGCCTGATTGGCCTTAGACCAGCATTAAAGAGCCCATATTATGGAAAAACAAACAGCTGAGAGGTCGATGTAGCATGTAAACACTGTTGATGTTTTTCATTTTTTGCTCTATGCAGCTGATACGCGGAAATCAAGCCACAAAAATATTATATATACATACATATATATATATATATATATATATATATATATACACATATATATGTATATAAAATGTATATATATGCATACATACAAGCATGCTATATGGCAAACTGTTCTGAAACATATGTGCACATAAGGGTAGGGTTGTATGGTACAGACAAAATAGAAGTATTGCGATTATACGCTTCATTTTGCGATTGCACTATATTTCAGTGTAGCAAAAGGCCCGTATCACTTTTCTCTAAAATATTTCTTCTGTTTAAAATTGTTAAAGTATTAATACTAAGGGATGAACATAGGTTGGAAAATGTGTCATACAAGAAATGTATTATATCAGTGATTTGTGAAAAAAATGATATGAATTGAGACATTAAAATGTAGAATAGGGGTCTTTTAAGAACACCTTGTCTTTGATGGATAAAGATCAGCCACAATAATGAAAACTCTCTGAAAGTGTTTTTCACACCTGAAACAATTAACCACACAAGCACGCCGTACATGAGTGAGGAATGCAGCGTTAAATGTAGGATGTGGGTGTGATTTAATGATTATTTAATTAAAATAGTAATATTATAAATAATAAAGGAGTTAATCCTGTTTGTTTTTAACTCGTTATAAAGTTGTGGTCGGTTCTCCTTGTTTTCACTTCCTAGGTGTTGCTGGAAGTTCAGGGCGCATCTCAATCGCTTGTACGTTCCCTAGGAAGGGCGCTTCGGAGTGCGCGAGGCGAGGGCTGGTGCTCAGGGCTAGTGCAGTAGGGGTTTCGGCGGGGCGCGGGTTGGGACGTCACCGCGGACGGGTCTGTTGCAGGCGTCTGTCGGTTCTACATCACTTCTCTTCTCCCGGGCTTCATGACGGAACAGAGCCGGCCCGGAGAACAGGGACCCCCGCTGTTGCTGCTCCTCTAACCCTCCTCAATGCGCTGCCCTCCGGAATGACTGGCTTTGGGGAGAAACCTTGATGTTTTGTCCATTTTCTGCACGGAGAGCCCGGCTGGCTAACCTAGCATTAGCCGTTAGCGCTAGCAGCGAGGATGCTGCGGTGGATCCGGCAGCAGCTGGTGAGTTTAAACTAAAACTGCAGATTTACTGACTTTTTGCAGGATTTAACCTCAGAAATGAGCTCCTCACAACACGGCGAGGGCGATAAGAATCCCCGTTTACAGTCTGCGTCACCATAGCAACGAGAAACACCAAAATACAGAGTTTACAGTTCATTTGGAGCTCCAGGGCTGGAAAAAACTCCATAAAAATGACTCAAACAGACCAAAACCTCACATTTTACACAGATGAACAGCACATTTAGGCGTGTGTGGGTTACCCCGCCGAGTCAAATAAGTTAAATATGTTCAATAAGTTGAGTTAACTTTAAATATGGCAAGTTGTTTCGCATAAAAGCCGAAGAAAAGTTCTGGAGTTCTGGCTGGTTTACCTTCTTTAGAAAGCTTTAGGTCCTTATTTAAGATCAAAAACATGTTTGGAATAATATATCTAAAGCAAAAATGCAAAGTGGAATTTGTTGTGACACTAACAATGAGTTCTCCTCCTGACAGTGGAGTGGAGGGAGGAGATCTGAGCTCATCGGAGTTTCAGATTATCCACTTCAGACAGGCTGTTTCTCAGATTAAGATGCATATCTTGCATGATTTATAGTATTTTTTTGTGTGGAGAAGCTTCTCAGTTTATTAGTGTTTACCTTTCGGTATGGGGCTGAACTTTACTTTAACATTTGTGACCTTATAATATTTAGCAATATGATTATTTATATATATATATATATATATATATATATACCATTTAAGATGCAACAGAAAGATCCAGTGAAATTCTCCATCTGACCATTGGGCTCCCACAACTGATCAACATCATTGAATAATTTATTTAGTCTAGGGCTGCCACGACTGATAGTCATAATCGAGACATTTACATAATCTTGGTCTGCACAATATGGACAAAATATCAGTCTTGTGATTTTACTGCTGCGTATTTCAATGCCTCTCAATATATTAAAGGGCAAATATCATCACTTTTCTGGATTACTGTCTGTAAATACAGAAAAGTGATGATGTGGGCCCCTTAATGTGTTGAAAAAACACAATTTAGATTAAGATATTCATCTTAATCTGAAAAACAACCTGCCTTATGTGTTTGAAACACAAATCATCTCTTCTCGGACTAATAAATGTCTGTAAATAAATACTGCGGTGGTCTGAGTCCCTGCCTCGCGCCCGTAGACCCCGGGATAGGCTCTGGGTGCCCGCGACCGTAGGGTGGGTTACAAATTAGACTTTTGTTGGATTACATGCGGAACTTGATTAATCAGAACACCCAGTTTGTTTTTGGAGGAAAATTAATCCTTCAGATGAATCGACTAATCAATAAAACAGTCGATAGATTAACATCAGGCAGTTTGTTTCAGATTAAGGCAAATATCTGAGATGTTTTTGTGGTGTTTTTGTGTGGAGACACTTCAGTTTTTCGGTGTTTTGCGTTTTGTCACGGGACTGAACTTTAATTTGACGTTTGTGATCTGTAACCAGGGCAGTTTGTGGTGGTTTTCTGTGGGAAATGGTGCAGTGTGAGTTGGTTCTTACCTCATGCGAAGGACAAATTGCACCTCGTTGCACAACGCAGTGTGTGTAAGTAATGTTCGCTCCACTATTTCTGCTTGCAGCCTCCTCCCTAAAGAAAGGTCAGGTGGCATCACCCTCTAGGCGTGGCTGCTGGGAGAGAGTACATTACTAAACCTGGGTTTTCTCTCACGTGACTTCTGTTGTTCATAATTAAGTGTTTATGGTGCGAACAGAGATGTTCTGGTTGGGTTTGGTGGAGTCAGAACCGCTCCAAGTGGAGGTGAATGGAACCAGACGTCTAAAAGCTCTTCACAGAACGTTTTTCAATCAGATGGTTCTGGTTGCGCCGCCTGACGCCTGAGACATTGTTCTACCAGAGTTCTGAGAAGATTTTGGTCCTAAAACTAAACCCATTCATGGTGGAGGGATACATGCAGGGCGTTGTGAGGGAAAGTAGTCCCTAAAGGAAAGTGATTTAGTTCAGGTTCACTATTTTACCATAAACATTCCATGTAGTTTCACTTTGTTAAGTTTCACTTTCTTATTTGCAAATTCAGAAGGATGTAAATGAAAGGAGGTTCAGCAGGGTGTGTTGATTTGGGCCCCGTTAAATTACTTTAAATATATAAATATAGAAGTAATATAGAAGTAATGCTCTTGTTCTGTTTTAACAGAAAATGTCCTACAGCTTTTTTGTTTATATTCACTGATTGGAAGCAGCAGTTCTGAGATTGTTTTGTTATGAGAGTGTTTTAATGCGGTTCTGTGTTTTGTTGGACTCGTACTTGACCAATCAGGAGTGAGCGGTTCTCCTAACCCCACCCAGAAGGTACTCGAAGGTGTCTTATATGGGTCTACTGGCTGGTATCAGTCTTTGAGCAGGTACCAAAACCCATAAAGCCAGAACCGTCTGTGCCGGACTGATGGGCTGTGGAATAGCAGTTTGGTTCCAGAAGCTTCCAGCACTTCTTGAAGTGGAAAATGGCTCTAAAACAGCTGTGTGAGAATCTCAGCTCTGGCTTTGATCTCGGGGACGCCACGTCTCTGAAGAGAGGAAGAGACTGGGGGCTGTTTAGGAATTTTTCTGGTTAAAAATCCTTTCCTGGACACAAGAAAATAAAAGAAATAAAACAAAGCAGTTCTGTGATGGTTGTTTTGCTCTTCAGTCATCGGTTATTTCATGGCCGTGGGTTAAATGGATGTCCAGAACACCACAGTACTGGTTAACAGGTGGAGGTGTAACAATGTATCGAAATGTCACAGTATGAAATTGTGATATTGTGGAGAATAAGTTTTCTGTTATTTATACTAATATATACTTTTATTTTTGATGTATCTGCATTGTTTGTAGTATTAAATCAGCACAGATCAACCACCCAGTCCTGCGTGTGCGTGTGCGTGCGCGTGTGCGTGCGTGTGTGCGTGCGAGAGGACGGGGGTGACATAATTAAACCGTTTTGACGATTTTGAGGCAGTGGAATTGTAAATGCATTCCTGGAACAGACTTACTCTATTTGTGACGCTAAATGTTTGTACACTTTTCACAATTTAATTTTTTTGACATTTCTCATTATAATACTAATGTGTGAGTATGCTGAAGAATTACAAATGTTTAATAAGTATGTTTATGGATTTACATGAGCTGAGAAAAAGGCCGAGACACCCGATGTGTCTCCAGAACAGTAGTGGAGTTAACGGTTAACAGGTCAGTAAAACACTACAGTCTCTCAGGAGAATATAAATGTAACACTTTGTGGAAGTCTCAGCAGGTTCAGTGCAGTGACTCACGCCAAGAGCCTAAGACCCTCGTCCTTAACCTTCAGGCCGGGGGTCAGCCTGAAGCATCCTGTCAGGATTAATCAAATAAACCTGATTAAATTAACTTAAACTTTATCTGTGAATCCACAGTGGCTAGTGGCGAATTTGCAAGAGATTGAAGGGTTTTGTCCCGTGGAGCCGTACTTGAACAACATCCGTGAAATGTTTCTTCTGATTGTGCTTGCAGAAAGAATCTCATTATAAAATTTGTTTTTAATTTGCATTGTACTAAAAGCTGTCATGTAATATAAAGATGAAGGAGATAAAATATACTCTAAGGACCTGATAAACAGTAACAAAGCTTGTGTGGTTTTTAGTGCAAACCACAAAGTTGACAGTGTGTAAACTGCAGTGTGTATTGAAGGGTTGGGGGAGGGTGTGTGTGTGTGTGTGTGTGTGTGTGTGTGTGTGTGTGTGTGTGTGTGTGTGTGTGTGTGTGTGTGTGTG
>JBBPCY010000002.1:17501787-17530996 GCA_037974405.1 Brachyalestes nurse | reverse complement strand
CATCACCACTAAAGAGTAGGAGTAAGACCCACAACCTATTTAATATATTATGTCAAAGGTAGCCTATGAGTGACTAACATTCATAGGCTACCTTTGACATAATATATTAAATAGGTTGTGGGTCTTACTCCTTAGTGGTGATGAGAATGTTGAGACCAAAACCTCTTGCTGTTCTCCACTGCAGCTCCTCCGCCCACAACTCTGTGTGTGTGTGCGCGCGCGCGCGTCTGTAACCAGGAGTGCTCTCAGTTGGCTCGTTTCAGTCTCGTGCAGAGCCGCTGTGATCTCCGCTCCGTGTCTGCACCTCTATCTTCATGGGCAGGGTGTGGAGGCACATGTACCCCCAGTACTCCTATTACTACCCCCCGTACCTGCAAGGCAAGGTATAGTATAACACGTCTGTCTTCTGCTCAACACTGCTATCGCTAAAGCTGGGCTGCGTTTCACATAAAGCTTTCCTGCTCTGAAGGCTGCTGGCGACGATTACTTTGATAAGTTTGTGCTTTTGGGTGGGTTTCGGTGGAGGTGTTTCGGGGGGGGGCCTGATTGCCCACCATTTCTTCCTCTTTTTATACAACCGCGGTCGTCTACTGTTCACATTGCAGTTGAAATTCGTCTTTTTCTGTTTTTGTTTCGCATGTTTTCCCCTTTTGTCCTTTACTTTGTGTGGTTCTGGTGTTGTGATGAGGTCTGCTGTGTCCTGGGCTTTGTCCTGCTCCGGGCTGTGGCTCTGAATTCCAATGCCATTACACAGCCTCTCTGCCAGCTGGCGAGCTGAGAGACGGGTTACACGTTTCCCCACTCTGAATGCTGGCTAGAATGAGCACTGTGTTGGAAACCCACGTAGGATGGCATGTAGCCTGTATACACAACACTTCAGGACCATGTCTCACTGTGAAGAGGCAGGCAGCAGATTAGACCAGAGCTGTTTCTGCTTCATTCCTCATTTGTCCCAGAATAATGAAGTTAAATGCCATTCATGACTGAGTGAACATCTGGTCAGATGTGTTGGGTCTGATTTATTATTGCTGGAATAAACAGGCTGCTTGCGAAACTTGCAAACGAGATGAATGTCTCAGATGATTCATGCACAGATGAGAACTTCAAGCACACACAGACTGTGGATGTATTTTTTGAAGGGAAAGGCAATAATGGGGTCCAGAGCACACAGACGGTCCTGGACGAGATCAATACTGGGGCATTTCTTGGGTGGAGCTGATCCGTTGTCTGATGACATGATACATATTTTAGCCCCACTTTCGTCTGATGCAGTGTCATCTCAGCCGAGCCTGTCTGTCTGCCACTGACATTCAGAACTAGAGCGTGTGTGGTACTGTGTTCTTCTAGCATTAGGCATTCTAAAGATCCAAATTCATGCCCCAAAAAAATTAGTCTAGTCATTAGCGACTCTTTACAGTGCGCTCATATGTCTCATCGCTCACATGGCTCATCATCCTCTTTAAATTATTAATTGGGCCAAAGAGTGGGCCATTACGCTGTTATTCAGCTCATCTGGGTTTGATTCATTATGCTTTAATAAACCATAAATGTATGATTAAGCTTTAGGCTGAGGATTATTGACCATAAATAGAAAATTCAGTGGTTTTCTCTCACATGTAGGAGGCCACAAGCATTTTGCTGGACATACAGGGCCTCTTGTAGCTCAGTATGGGACGCCGCATACAGGACTGCAGTTAGAAGAGCTGGTTAGTGTTGAGGAAGAAGGATGTTTTACAGCATGTTAACTTTACGTGGAGTAGACCATATATACAAATGGAGCATATGACTCCAAACTGTGCTTTGCTTTTGAATATACAAAGGCGACCCAGTCCATAAACTACTGCAAACTCCTGCAATTGAGTGGCATGAATAAATTATTGCTATTTTAGTCCAATCTTTGCTATCAGACCATCTCATATCTGAGTGAAAAAGCAGTTGTCTTTTGATAATTAGACTGCTGTTTAGCCTGCTCCAGAGTCTCTTTAGTTCAGTTGCTATTTTTGTGTGCTATTTTGGGTGAGGGCCCTCATAAATGACTGTTATGGGACATGTTCAGATGCTTTCCTAAGATAAGGGCGGACGGGGAGACGAGGAATGAATAGCAGATTTTTTTCTGATCTCTGTAAAGTCTGTGCGACAGTGAGCTTTGATCTTGAGCTGGGTGTCTGCGAGACGCAACGTATTGACAGTACATGGTAACAGGGAGGAGCCGCACTGTTAAAAACCTTCACAAACACTTAAGGCTCTATTAGCATTGAGACTGAGCTCTGGCAGCTCTATACATGTACATGAGGATCCAAATATATAAGAATAGCCAAATATAAACCCGCTGATGTAATACTCATAAGTGGGATTGGGCTAAAGTTTGAAAGCAGTTTCTTATAAACACGTTTTCATCAAAAACCTCTTTAAATGTTTTTTTGTTTGGATGGACTCAATATTGAAATATTGTTTACACCTTGCATGTTAACATGTCTTTAATGTACTAATCATATCTAGATTAGGTTAATCATAATTACTGGACTATAATCGATTGCAAGATTAAAAAACGACATTATAGTTGATATTTACAGTCTCAATGCATCTGCTAAGTTAATAAGAATATTAAGCGTGTTATTTACATGTTATCTACATGTGTTTTGCACCCGAATTGCTTTTCATCACTGAAAGAGAGGAAATCCACAACATCAGGATCTCACTATTAGATGGTTATTGTAGTTATAGATTTCATATATACAATGTAAAATTTAATGTTTAACGTTACTGACTGCTTGTACATAGACGCTCCAGCATGAAAAGTGCGTCAAAACCTATGTCATTCTGGTAACCTGGTTTCTCACCTAATGCTACCTGTCACATGTTGTTCTCTTTCTCTTACTCTGAGTACAAGAAAACTCGTGGTTTCAAGATAACTTGCTTGTGTTTCTTTTTTTATCATTTGACCTGATAGTCAGTACTCGGTGCATTTCCGTAATTCCAATCGAATAACTGACGTGTATCTGCTTACATGATTATATGCGGATATAGAAAATCAGAGAGGATCCATAAAGGGAGAGCTAAATTTATATGTCAAGTATTTCCTGGGACAGATTTTTGGGGAGAATGAGGGGGCAACAAATTTTTCCCTTTGTGCAGACATTAGAACACAGAGTGCCATTATAATCTCTTTTTCTGATTGACGTAATTAAAAAAAACTCTGTTGAACCAGCTGCTGAGACTTGCTCCACAGGTTGTACCAGGAAACGGGAGGGGTGAAGTGGATGACGCAAAGTGGCACGCCTGCTAATGCGGACAGGAATCATCACACTTTTTGTCCTGTAGACTTAATTAGGCATGCACTAAGTTCAACTTTATTGAGGAAATGCCTTTCATTTTCGTTTGTGCTTAATGTAGTCAGGTTCGTCTCTGACAAACTCTCTGAATGTGGTTTGATTGGATCGTAATCTGATTACAATACACAGTGTATCCTAGGTGTGTTCACACCTGACCTGAACGTGATCTGACCACTGAAAGCACCTCTGCAAGTCTTAATTTAGCAACAAAAAAAATTTGTGTAAGTGTGAAATGTTGGGTATTTTGTTGTATATGTACAGTTTTACCCAAAGGCCTATTGATGAGTTGCATAGCCCTAATTAGCATAATGAGAAAACTTAAGGGTGTTGCCCCAAATTACAGTTGACATGAAATTTAAATAAGATAAGATAAGATGTTTTTTTTTTTTGAGAAACTGAAGTGTAGATTGTCAAGATTAACCTCATGCGTATAACAGCGGATCTCGTTTATACATTAATTTAAGGATTTTTTAAATCTTTTGGAATCTTAAGAGGGGAATTTTGTCACCAAATGTAGCAGTTCTTCTTATTTTTCTCATTTTCTCATTGAGCAGGATTCCTCTAACAAACAGCACACAAAAAACTTTAAGCAAAAAAAAGTTGCTAAATTAAATACTGACACTCACAAATGTACTCCTAACTTGACTGCCTTGTTTCTGTTACGTCAACATCCGGATCACAGAACGCTAAATTAAATGTTCCGTTGCAATATCAATACACAAGTGGTGTGGAAGTGGGGTGGTGGTTAGGGACCCGTAACTGCAACAGTAATATAAGTTAGTGCCAAACATTTATAACAAATTACTACATTAAAAGAAAGAGCAAACCCATATACTGAACAACACCAGTTTCTTAATATCGCCATAAATGAATGTTTTTCTACTTATTGAACAGCTGTGTTACTGCTGTTCTGAGGCCTAAACATTGCCATCCTGATGAACTGTGTCCAAATGCCCCGCTGTGGAGCAGGAAAACCAGCACAACTCCTGCATTTAATTTACAGTTTGGAGCCATCTCATGTTATCCAAGGAAAATATCTAGTTCGTTGGTGGGCTGGCTATGTCAGCACAGGCCTTTGAGGAGCCAGGCTTGAGCACATTAGCTGCCATTGGAAGTTACACGCCAAGCGCGCTCACAAAGGCATTAGGCCGAGCCTGAAAAAGGCCTATACAATGTTTACAATAAAGTTTGAAGAGTTGCCTGGCAGCAGAATGTACACAATTAAAGCACGGCGTGGTCGCGCTCATTATCTGTGCTGTGGGCTGAAAGAGCGCCCATTGTGTTCATATGATTCTCATTCTGGGAACTTTTTTAACAAGAGCAAAACGAGGGTCCCGCGCTCAATGGTGCCTGCAGCACTGCTGCTCTACTCTGCCAAGAGCTTCTTTCACCAGCACAGGGAAAACACTCCAACAGCCTATCAGTGCAGTGACACTGTCAATGAGACGCACACAGGCAGGTCAGCCTGTAATAGCCCTGCCTTTGTTGATCTGTGTAAACATGTCATTAAATTAATACGTGGTGAAATAAAGCGGAGTTGTGTAATTGCTGAGTTGCTTGTGCCCAGTGGCCAGCATTCGATTGCTAAAGGAATTGCATTGCAAATGGTGAATGTGACTGGGATTTTCAAGTGTTTATTGCTTTATTGCTCTTTGTACAAGATGAATATTTTATTCATGCTCAAATGAAGAGTGATAAGCTCTCAAACAGAAATGGAGCCAGCGACGGAATGGCCAGAGCAGCGAGAGTCGGAAATAATGGAACTGACATGTCAGTGTCATTCGCTTTGCCTCGAGCAATATACAGGTTCATTTTTATTTAATAACGGCAGCATGCCTGTGTTATTAATGCATTCATTTTCAGGTTTAATACTATGAAATGGGACTTTTCAGCACATAATTGAATACTTTGATTGAAGTTGTAAACAGACGTACTGAAATATATGTAAACATTATCCACATGCTGTGGCAGAAATCTTTGAATTTTAAGAATAGAATAGACACTAACTACCACGCCATAATTTTTTGTTAGCTGATTAGAAATGAACTTGGGATATTGTATCTCTTTTTAGCATGTGTATGGTCAGCGTCCTGGTGAAGAGGTGCTGCTGTGTTAAAGGGGTCACATGCAATGGTGTGTGTGTGTGTGCGCGCACAGTGCGGGGGTTCAACAGGCTGTCTCCCCTCAGTGTAACGAGCTAAACTCAGCTCAGCTGCCTCTCTCATTAGCCCTCATCATGTGCCTGTCTGCTGTCTGGCTTTGGAGAACCAACAGTGAGGTTAGACAAATGGCTATCTTCTTCATGCCATATAGTTCAGGACAAAAATAATAAATAAACAGAAACAAGGGAGTATTTAAACCTATAATAGTGCAATTAATATCTCTGTAATAGTATATGTGTAAAAAAGGGTATGTCTTAAATACCTTTATTTACAGAACATCATTGTACCATATTACATTACAGTCATATTTTAAACTGCATTGACTCTATACACCCTGTCTGGCTCAAGGCTTTTTTATTTAATTTTTCAAATGAAAAAGTTGTATAAAGACTGTATGCCCCTTTCCTGTGGGAAGGTGAATGTAGTGGACCTTTAAAACTCATTTAAGGTACGGAATTGGACCTTGCTGTGCCTTTGATGGTACATGTACATTGTTTGTACCCTGGGGAACTTAAATATACCTGGACAATACCCATTTAATAACAGTGTATGTGTATACATGTGTCATCTTTTCAGTAGTATAATATAGTTTGTGCATACATTACCTTTTCAGTAGTATTAAATAGTGTGTGCTAGGGCATTAACGACTCCAGATTTTTTTTAAGTCGACTAGTCGGTCAGCAAAGTCAAAGTCGTGTCGACTAGTCGTTTGATTACGTCATCACACGCAGCGGAGGAACACGGGTGTGCAACACTGAGCAACTTTTATTAAAAGTTCTCTAACATTAACAGCCACCACGACAATTAAACAAAAAAAAAACAAAGGCTGATACCTTGAATTTTCTGGTAAATTTAAGTGTCCAACTGAGAGGGAACAGTTTAAGCCTCGGCAGGACGCCTCCCTGCAGTGTTAGCGTTAGCCATGTTAGCTAGCATTAGCCATGTTAGCTAGCGGATGCCGTGCAGAATGCCGGTACTGTTACTGTACTTGCAGATTGTGCAGGTCTCGGTGCTGTTTGTGTGTCTAGAGTGAAGTATCTCCACACATGTGATGTGTGTCTGTCTTCTCTGCTGCATGTCTCTCGTCTCGTGTTTGGATTCTCCTCACGCCAATGGTACCGCCCCTTTTATGAAGGGACTATAATAATTGGTTAAGTCACGGAACGCATGTCAACGTCAGCCAATCAGAAGCAGAGACTGCATTGTGTACACACGCGAGGGCAGAGAGAGAGGAAAAAAATACATGACTAGTTGACTTTTCTCAGGGGATGTCGACTCTTACCTCTGAAGTCGACTAGTCGTCTTTTGTGTTAATGCCCTAGTGTGTGCATATGTTACCTTTTCAGTAGTATTAAATAGTTTGTGCATACGTTATCTTTGCAGTAGTATAATATAATTAGTGTATGTATGCGTCACCTTCATCTATGTCCTGTATGTCCATGACACTTTAATTTTGATCTTCTTATTTATGTTTGAAAATAACTGAGAATTTTCTCTTAGCCAAAAATGAGCACATAGCACATAAAAACCAAATGCTTGAAAGCAGACATTAGCCTGCAAGTTACGTCCTGAATTAACTGTTTCAAGCCAGATGACATGTGAGCTGCCCAGCCTATTTAAGAGTAGGGGAAACACTGGTATATGTATGCATGCATTGTCCGTACAGAAGTATACATTATGAAAAGGTACTAATATACCCTTTCCTCAGTGAACGTAATTGGAGATACACGATTAGACCCTAAGGACCATGCTATGTCTATTAGGGTACAAATACATTGTACACTGGAGAACTAAAAATACCTGGACAGTGTCCTTTTGTATTCGTAAGCTTGGGTCACCTTTATATTATATATATAGTATGTATACTGTATACATGTCATATCTCTAAAGTAGTTCGTCATTTGATTTGAAACATCATTTAGTCTACGATTCATATAACAAAACAACATATTTGCATCATCTTTATTATCTTTAGATTAAATGCAGGTTTATTATTTTATTGTACGGTGACCTTGTGGGCCAGAAAGGCGCCTATAAATAAAATGTATTATTATTATTATTATTATTATTATTATTATTATAAAATTTTAATAATGATAGTGATAATACATATCTAGATTAAGGTTTGTTATTCAGTAACTACTATAATTTGTTCAGTGAAAAATGTAGTTATGTAGTCTTATGTAGTTATGAAAAGGAGTAGTGTGGGCTCAGATACAGGCCCTTGGAGTTTATGCCAAAGAACATTTATTTACCATGTAGCTTCAGTAAAACTAATGTCATGGGCATTTCCAACATTTGCTGTTGCACTTCTAATCATACTCGGAACTCTGGCCCCTCCCCCCGCCTTTCTCTTTTTCACTCTCTCTTACACTCACACACACACACACACACACACACACTCTGTATGTGTCTGTCTTCCTGTGTGGCAGTAGGACGTGCTCCATCCTGCACGTAAACAACCTGAACTGTTGTAGCTTGTGTGTGTGAGTGTAAGAGAGAGTGAGTGTTCGGGTGTTTATGCACAACAACACACACTCGGTGCCGTGGCTGTTGGAGTTGACGATGAGCGCATGGCCGCCTCTGAAGAGACCGGGCCCTCGGCTGCTGCCAAGCAACACACACAGGAAGGTAAACACACGCGTGGGGATTTTGAAAACACTCTCACTACTGACACAGAACGAACCAAGCATTTCGTCTTATGACTGTCACAGAAAAGGAGACGTGCATTATAACTGGAGGAAGCAGAGAGAGGGAGAGAGAGAGAGGCAGAGAGAGAGAGAGAGAGAGAGAGAGAGAGAGAGAGGAAGAGAGAGAGAGAGAGGGAGGGAGAGAGAGAGAGAGAGGAAGAGAGAGAGAGGGAGGGAGAGAGAGAGAGAGAGGTACCATTTTGTCATGTCTGAGTAAATTGTAAATTAGATTGTTTTTGTAATTGAATTGGGGATGAGAGAGAGAGAGATGTGGTGAGAGAGAAAAGGGAGGGAACGGAGTAGTCCATCAGATAGAACGGAGAGGAGAGCGGTGGGTGTGGACCAGGTTCTCTTTA
Organism: Brachyalestes nurse; assembly: GCA_037974405.1. Taxonomy (NCBI): domain Eukaryota; kingdom Metazoa; phylum Chordata; class Actinopteri; order Characiformes; family Alestidae; genus Brachyalestes; species Brachyalestes nurse. The sequence continues at coordinate 17,522,456 of JBBPCY010000002.1, read as the reverse complement.
GCTAATATACTGAGTTCAAACACCTCTTCTACTTTCATCAGGAGGACCTCAGCTCATTTTCACCTAGTTCCCCCGTGAGGAGGAGCGGTACAACATAGCAACTGGAGTGAGAGAGAGAAAGAGAGAGAGAGAGGGCGAAAGAGAGAGACAGGGAGACAGAAAGAAAGAAAACCAGACAGTAAGCATTCAATCAGTATTTATCAGATTGTGGGAGACCCTATTTGTGCAGGTACGTGTGTGTGTGTGTGTGTGTGTGTGTGTGGGTGAGTGTTTGGATGGGTGTTTGGGTGAGCCATCACAGGGACTTTGGCTGTTTGGAAGAGATATATAGTAGAAATTAGCAGCATTACTGTGTTGGACTCATTTCATACGCTCTTCTTTATGCACTATTCTTATGCATCAGAGAAAATTATATACAAAGTAAGGAAAAGTAAGGAAAAATATAATAGCAAGGTGCTCAAGCAAATTTTAATTGTATGTTTAATGTAGCAATATTTCTTTTTGTTTGTTGAAATGGGAAACATAATTGAGTACAAATAGGAAAAATTACTGTGTACAGATGATTTTATTCAATGTTACACACACTATGTTCGGCCAGGTATAACTGGGCCTTCTTAGTAAGGAAAAACTCCATTGGTTAGTGTTTTTTAGCAATTATTTTGACGATTAATTGAGTAATCGTATGCACACCATAACTTAGAGCAAACATTTCATTTTACTTCATATACATTAATTTTGCAACTACAAACATGCTTAATCGTGAGATGATGCTGGTGGGGGGTTTCCTCTCGTTTAATACATAAGCTAAAGCTAAAGTACTGACAGCACACCCCTGAGAAGAATAGGCTGAACAAGGCTTTGTAATGACCTGCAGTGAGTAATTAACTTGTCAGATTATTCATTGAAAAGATGCGTTTTCAAATTTAGTCGTTATCGTGACATTCCTAATTTACAGTTATCTTCGAATACTTAGTTTATCGAACTCGTCTAACTATATATTAATATTAATACATAATATATACAAACACGTTGCTCTTTAATTTACTCTTTTTCATTGTATTTTTCCTGCACAAAATAGAATGAATACTGAGATAAATAGTTTGAAGCATTTTTCATGCTTGCATAAGGCTTAAATAGTGCAGAGTGTATTTTGATTAAACAAAGTATTTAAAATATGGCTGGGAATCTGAAGACATACGTGTATATATTTCTATGTATATGCGGTATGCTGACTGCTCATCTGCAGCAGTCAGTATGAGCGAGTGCTTTGCCAAGCCTGTTTTAACTGTTTTGCAGACATAGGGCAGCTGGGTGGCCTAGTTAGGGCGTTGGTCCTACAATCAGAAAGTTGGGGGTTCGAATCCAAACTTTGAGCAAGGTACCGTCCCCACACACTGCTCCCCGGGCGCCCCTCGTTGGCGGCAGCCCACTGCTTCACTTGGTGAATGGGTTAAAATGCAGATGTTGCATTGTTCACATTGTGCTGTGCTGTGTTCACGTGTAACTATAAGGGTTAATACATGAAATTACATAAATATATGTTCCATAAAGTTCTCCGGGTTGACGGTCTTGGTGCTAGACAAAGTTGTGAACATTGTGACAGCTTGAAAACAGAATGTATTTTGGTGCTATGCAGATGGCCCTGCTGTCAGAATAGGGCTGCTGTGGGAATACTGGGGTGTTGTCATATTTGGAATACTCACGTTTTTTTAACTATAGATCTGCATTTTATGTTAAAATAATTGGCCTCACAACAACACTTTTCTCTCTGTCTCTGTCTCTCTCTGTCTCTGTCTCTGTCTCTCTCTCTCTCTCTCTCCCTGTCTCTCTCTGTCTCTGTCTCTCTCTCTCTCTCTCTCTGTCTCTCTCTCTCTCTCCTCTCTGTTTCTCTCTCTCTCTGTCTCTCTTGCTGATTCCACCTTTTCTCTTCTCTTGCCGGCTGATGACCTGCTGGCATCACACACAAACACACACACGCGCCTGAATGATAGCAGTAGGTCACTGACATGACCCCATGTGTCTTCTGAATGTGCAGCACTGTGTTATCCACAGATCTGACCATTCATTCACATTAATCAGTGTAGCAACTGCGCTTCTAAACCACAGAAGTACTCGAACAGGTCTGTGTCACACATTGCTCAATGAGGTGTTAAGGTAAGCCTCTGGCAGTTAAGTCCAAAACCCCAAATTAACCTCACATTCATACACATGCATTCATACTCTTGATTTCCTCTAAAGTCATGAGGTGCAAATGTTCTTATTTATTGCAAGATTTACTAGAACCTTTTTACTTTTCTCGGACTGAAGGAACAGTATGTCTTTCGCAGCGGCTGTTCAGTTAGGGTTAGGGTTAAGGTTATACCCTGCTCAGCTTTCTTTTTAAAAAATATTCAGGGAGAAGTTTGGCTCTTATACATAACAACAGAACTTCATTTACTATGGTTTTTGTCTTTCTAATAAGGAAACTATGTGTTTTTAGGGCATCATGAAACGTCCAGTTTCCTTTGATGTAATTTTCTTAAGTTGAGAATCATTCACTGAATATACATTTATAACTTTTAACTATAATACTTTTTTATTGTGTGGCCTGCCAAATTCATTTTTGGCCACACAAAATCACAAATATTACAATAAGTAATTATAACTGATTATAACATTGCAAATACAATGCTACTTTATACATTTTTTTCCTTGTAAAGCAACATTTTTATCCTCAGTACTGACTGATTCTCAAAGCATCACTGCACTATTAGACAAAATAGCTATTAGTTATTCTATTTAGAGCGAAATGTCTCTGTGATTGGTTTGTTGTTGCTTGGCTAATGTGGTTCTTGCTTGGTGTGTATTGTGTTCTGTTTGCGGTGGCTCAAGACACAGATGTTACGTAATCTCATTTCAAGTTTATCCAAAGGCCCTGCCACAAACATACGAGGAGGATATTGGCCCTGGGGCTCAGCGTTTTACTGTGTAGGGCTTTAAAGAAATATCAAATGTGTGGAGTGTTGTCAAAGCTGACTGACAGGACAAAGCAGCAGCGTTGGAGATTATTCACACTGCAGTGTGCTCCTAAGGTCAAATTAGAATTCAGAACAGCAGACTGAAAGTGCTGAGGTTGGGGGATATTTTAGTAGATAACAGGAAATGCCGGGTTGAGGTTTGAGGACAAGCCATTAGAGTTTCAGTTAGAGAGAGAGAGAGAGAGAGAGAGAGAGAAATGTATGTAGTGAGTGAGTGTGAGAAAGAGAGACTTTGAACTGAACATGAACGGGAGTAAGATAAATTGATATTGGTTACGTCATGATAATTCCCACCCATAATGTTGTTATCATCACCGCATTTTAGTCAAACTGCAGTTTCACCAGAGATTCACACATTTACCGAGTAGATACACAGAGTAGCTCTGGTTTCACGAACTCCCGTTAAACTGTCACATCGCGATCCTATGCTTTATTTGATGTTTGTACAGCTGTTTTAGTGTGTTAATGGTCTGGGCACCTTCACAACTTATGATAACGGTCAAAGTGCTGTCCTCTTGTTCTTAATGTGCTTGCCTCCAGAAATTACTGTCTAGTGTGCCTTTAGAGTTGTCAGGTAACATAATACAGACGTGTACATTAATTGTCTTACACATGTTTTTCTGTAATACAGTATCATGATAATACTGTAAATCATGATAAAAGATTATGTAATTAACACTTAATGTTATTTCGAAAATGATTTAATCTAAAAGAGAGACAGAAGTGACTGACAGATTAGAGCCTGACTTTTCATAGAAAAATGCAAGCCAGCCAATTCTGTCTCTCTTTTAGGTCAAATACATGTTTTGAAATAACATTGAATATTAATTACCTAATCTTTTATCATTATTTACTATATTATCATGATATTGATATTATCATTGATATAGTATTAACCAGCTTATGGTGTGATTGCCATATGCTTGTTTAATTTTCTGTGCTTCCTTTAGAGCGTTTCAGGAGTAGTGGTTAATACTTCATGGTGTCTGTGATCAGTAAAGACATGACATGTTAGTTTTTTATACTGTTGGGGTGCAAGTTGCTGGACAGTGAAAGAATTCTTCCAGCAATTCATTTCACATATTTAGCACTGTTTATTACCTTGAAGTTCTAATTCACTTATTATTAGTAATTTGTTCTCAAACCATTACAGCTTGGAAGATACTGGTCTGCTATTTTCTTATGAAAGTTGAAAAAGCCATGCTCAAAGTGGGCTTTAGCAAGGGACTGTTATTGTGTAAATGTATACATTACAATGCATCAGCAACCCAGCATTACCTCCTGTGTATGTTGGAACAAATACTACAGATGTCTGATTCAGTAAAATGTGTTTTATCCTAAGTCTTTCGTTTGAGGTCCCAGCCAGGCCTTAGAGGAATTACGGGTAATTTCGGGTGAAGACTGATGTGATTGTGGCTTCTTTTTTTCTTTTGGTTGTGGAAATCATGGTTCGAATTACAGGGGGTACTGGGGGTTACTGTACCCCCTTAATCAAGACTCAGACTCCCCAAAAAATAGCAGTTTGGGGGGGAGGGGGTTCTTAACAATGTTATGAAGGCAGTACCCCCGAATTATGGAGGGGTAATTCACACTCTGGTGGAAAGGGTTCACTTATGGGATGTAATGATGACATTTTGTTCACTCTTTTTTTTGGTAATTGAACTTTTACTCTAACATCCTTTTCAAGTTTGGGTCTTCTTAACTGATTAACCTTCATTATCAATCTTTACAAACCATGTTTGGGAGATCTGCTTTGGCAGACGATTACCAACCGCTCATATTTACTTTTAATCACTGGAAAAATTGAAATGTTGTTTGCAATTGTCAAAAAAATATATAAAATGTAGTTCAATTATGTTATACCATTTCCCACTAAACTACTTCCCCCAGCGCGAGCGCACGCGCGCGCGCACACACACCGATTTCTAAACCACAGAGTAGTTGATGGCCGCGCAGAGGAATGTGAAGTATGCACGCTTGAGGAAAGAAGGTGGGAGCTCAGAGGGAGACTTGAACCTTATAAGAATATATGTAACTGTATATAATATTCTGGCGTACATAATTATTTAAAGTTACACTTTAATGAGAGCGGTTAAAAACAAAGTGACAAGTGGTAGTATTGTTGGCTCATGAGTGTGTTGTTGTTCCCCGTCCACCCCTATGGCGGAGAGCGCGATGGTTTGGCCCGTAGTGGGAGGGGCTGTTGTGTGGGGAGCTCGGTGCAGATCAATGAACGGAGCTAAACAAACGGGTCGGGCAATAGAGAGGACTCGAGGATTTTTGGTCCATATAGGGCTTTTCCACACACTTCTCTGCCGAAAATAAGCCCCGAAATAACAAGTAAGGTTCCGTAACAGCATTTGTAGGGTCTCTATGTTGTATAGAATCAGATGTACAACTTTACCGGCCCTTCATTTCTCGGACTCTAGCCCTAACAAGCGAGCGACCAGCACTACCACCAACAACAACTGACAGCAGAATCGGGAAAGTCGATACTTCTTCCAGCTCCAGGATGATTTTTGCGAATTCTGGCAACCCGCTGAGAACTACATATCGTAAACAGGTAAAAATATGATTTTTGCAGAGTTCAGCTGTTTGTTGAGGTTGTATTGAACTTTAATAAAAGTGTTTTTGTGAAGATAATCGCCCGAAATAACGTGAGAGGAGAGTGCTGTGCGTTAAGGTTACCTGGTGAGAAAGAGCCTCAGCAGTAGGGTGCGTTGCCAGATACTGACTACACAAATCCTCGTTAATGAAATGTTATTTATCCTAAATGTATGTTGTTATTTAAAGTCCCAACAAGGCTAAGACGAATTCTGGCGTATTGTACAGCCTCTGTGGATTTTATATCGAGGACATTTCCTTCTGGTTGTGGAGGGTGTTGTGGTTCATTAGGAGAACGGACATTTCCTCTTTATGGGATGTAAACACTCTTCTCTTATTGGACATTTACACATGACCGCTATTTAACTTTTGTACTGTTATGCCTTTTACTGTTTTTGCTAACAATCTGTCCATTTCAAGCTTTTGTAACTAGGTAACCATTGTCAAATTTATGTGATTTGCTTGGACATTGGGAACCAACCATTCAAACTTACTTTTTATCATTTTCTATATTTTCTTTATTAATATTTATTTCTGATTGATAAGAAGTATCAGATCAGAACTGTTTGATGCACCTGTAACCTTGACCACAGTTCAGGTAAAGCTAAGGCCAGGTGAGCCAGCCACGCCTCAGCTGTCAGTCATGACAGAATTAGATAGCTTTGACTCTGTAGATGCTGCTGCATTAAAATGTTGATAAAATTCTAATAAAATCTTCTGTGTTCCTCCCTTCCCAATTATGAATTCTGATTTATCAGCACATCAGCAGATTAATTGGTTGATAGAGAGAGAGAGCAAGAGAGGGAGAGCGAGACTCAAGAGGATTATGCATATTCATAGGCAGGTTTAGCAGGGTGACAGTGTGTGAGAGGAGGAGAGGAGCAGGGAGAGGTGAGCAGCTTTCAGGGCGAGGCCTGTTAATGCTAGGCCAGAGTATTTCCAGCGCGGATATGACGAGCTATCTGAGTCTGGGGCAGGCCGATAAGAGTCTCGTCTCTCCCCTCCTCTCTCTCCCGCTCTCTCTCTCTCTCTCTCTCTCTCTCTCTCTCTCCCGCTCTTTCTCTCTCTCTCTCACACACACACACTCCTGGATATGAATACACAACCATAAGGAACAAACAGGCTTTGAGAAAGTCAGAAAATGCAGGCCTGTTGAAAACTGGCCAGGAAAGAGGACCATAAGGCTGAAAGATAGACTGTAAAAGAAAAAAAAACAGGGCAATGCTAACTCACTTCTCAAAGATGCTCATTGTCCTCTTAGTACTCCAACCAAAGGAACACTTCCTGGTAGAGAGTCTGTGCTGAAGTGGGACAATCAGAAAATGTGTTCTTTTTTGTCCCAAATGTAGTCTTAACAAATGATCAGAATCAGAAAACTTCATTTATCCCGGAGGAAACTGTTTAAAGTTGTTTATGCCTTGGAATGAATGAACTAGCTCTTACTCTTACTTGGATGTTGTTAGAAATGTATTGTTTCATTATTTTCTCTCACACGGACAATGTCTTATAGTCTCTGTGAATCTTCTGGGATGGATTTAGGTGTATAATTAGAGGTGTTTGCTGTGCAAGCTTTCAAAAAGATGACCATGCACTTTTAGCAGTGCATCCTCTAGGACTACACCAAACAAAGAAAATAAATGTTTACAGTTCAGACTGTAATTCAGTAGGCATTGTTACCTGTGCTTGGCAGAAAACGCACCGGTAATGTAACCGTAAAAGAAAATTCCACAAAAAATAAACAGAATGAAATAATTAAGATGTCAGCAAAGGCCCTCAGGTAAAAATATGCCTTCGTAAAGAAACTTAACGACTCATAAAAGTAGTGAAAGTACCAACATGCCCAAAGCATTTAATTCCTCTAAAACATGAATGCTGTTACATGAAATAAAAAGAGAACGGTTGGCGTGAAACTTTTGGCCAAAATTGTTTTAATTATTATTATTGGGGTTTTTTTTTATGTTAAAGATGTTTAACAGCAAAGAAGTATAACAAAGAAAGCCTGTTGACTACTGACTAATGTTGTCAACATTACAAGTCTTAAAAGTAAAGTGTAAAGTGACCATTTGTCATGCATGAACACACCACAGCCCACAGTGTAAAATTCTTTTTCTCCATTTAACCCATTTGCCAAATGAAGCAGCAGGCAGCCAGTAACACAGTGCCCGGGGAGCAGTGTGTAAAGATGGTACATTGCTCAAGGGTACCTCAGAGGTGCCACTAGTAGTCCTGGGATTCGAACCTTCACAGGGCCAATTCCCTAACCACTAGGCCAACAGGTGCCCCATGTAGGTTCAGACACATGTAGGTTCAGTGGCTGTTTTGGATACAATATAAGGTGACTATTTTTGATGTGACCACAGTTGTACCACAGTTATGGTCAATACGTTTATCTCCAATGAACATTTCACATCAAGCTGCATTACATAACTTGGTTTACATCTAAGCAACTGAATGATGCAACATTTTAAAAAATAGAATTATTCTATAAGTGGTTAAAAATGGCCGAATGTGATGAAAGGAATCTGTTTTACTGAGTTATGTTTAATATGTATCTCTTTATTTTACACCAAGAAAGAAGAATAGCACCTAACTAGCATCAGTTCCTTTGCTGATAGGTGCTGGATGTACTGGGAAGTTGCAGTTCTATAAGTTCATCAGTACTTACTAAGTTCTTTTATACTTGAACACTTTTACTTGAGTCTGGGTTTGTCCTACTTTATCAATCTCTGGCTCTTGCATCCTCTCAAAACACTCCTTTGATTGTTACATGACTTTACCTGTAGAATGTACATCCCGCTTCCACTCTGCCTTCTTGTTTAACACAGAATTTGTATAGATTTAGACCTTATAAAATAAAAACTACATCCGTGATAGTGTAGAGTTTGTCTCTTCTCTTTGGAAGTCTTACCCCTTTTTAGACTCCTTATTCTGTCTCTTTTATCATGTCACAGCCTCAGCCTCTGTGCGAATCTTATAGATTATGCTATGAAGTGCCATTGGGTTGCCAAGTCATTCGAATATGAGCTTGAGCCTGTCTTCTGCCATAAATGCCCCCTTTGTGTTGAGACCTTTAATGGAATGATATTTTGTTCAGCATTACTGGATTTCACTGAGTTGAGACCTGTTTTTCAGCACCCTGCAATCTCAGCCTTGTGCAGCAGGGTTTTGGCTTTGATGAAGCTCTTAAATGCATGCTGGACTGAAAATACAACTGACAATTGGTGAATGATATAAAATATCAAAAGTCAAACCTTTTTATTGTCTTTGATAGCGTCTCTTCCTTCAAATTGTGCTCAGATCAGTCAGGAAAATCTCAGGGGCCTTTATTTGATCAGTGATAAAGAGAAGAGAGAGAGAAAGACACAAATAACCAGATTTGGACAGTTGTCTTTGACCATCAGTGGAAAAGTCAAACTCAGCATTCACCGAACCAGCTTGAGTAGATTTGCATGTAAGTAATCTAATGAGGCACAGTGGCCGTACCTGAGTCATGCCATGTTCCCTAATGAGGCCTGTCTCAGCCGTCCTGCCTCTCTCAGACAGCTTGAGTGGCGAAAGGAAATGGTGGGATTCTAAAAGGAAATTCCTGCAGATTTTAGCCTCCAGACAGGGATTTATGCCTGGAACTAAAACATTTGAGACAAAGCATTTCCAAGTGCAGGAATTATTACAGTGTATTAGTTAATTCTGAAGTACACATGCAGAAATATGGTTGGTGATATTTTTAACTATTGATAAAATTCAGTATTATGATGTCATGGTTTCATAGTGTTTGATGATATTTAAGTTTGAATGAATGCTGCAAACGTCCTGTGTTCTGTTACTGTAATCTCACAGATTCGTATTTATTTTTGACTGTTTTGTTCACTATATATTATTATCAACTCTCTAAATCACTCAACAAGATACATTACTGTCAACTATAAGGGTTTGGATAGTGCATGTGTGAAGTGTCCAAAACAGAATTGTAAAAGCTGAAAACTGCTTAGGAAGACTGCTATTTATCGTGGATACAAAACTTACCAGTGCAGTTAAACATGAAGCAGTATAGTGATGGCAATAGCAGTAGGGCTGGGTAATGTCAGCAACTTCAGTGTTATGTATCGTGACACAAGCATAACAGTACAATACCATGCATGTAAAAAAAGACCAAATGTACAATAGAATTTTTTTTATTGCTGTTTGGTCAATCTTAAAGTTTGGAAAATGCCTATGCATGGGCAGGCAAAGGTCAGTATATGGGAAACACCTGCATGTGTTGGAGAGCTGTAAAATTGTCTGGCACACAACAGAATACAGATACAATAACATCGTCCTCAACAGTGGTGCAACACGGACCTGCAGTCATATAACAAAAATGCTGATGGCGAAGCGCGAAGCACGAATCACATCAGGCCTCAAACTAATAACTCACTAGAACTGAAAAATGACACATGTCTGTAGAAATAAAACAGCTTTGAGTACACAACAGACAAGTGGTTCACATGCCTCACTCTAACTTTCTGCATTGTCTGCATTCCTTTCGTAGATAAACTGAACGAACTTCACTCGACTTGAGGGTCTGTTTTTCTGTTGTAGTTTTTGTCTGTTTGCCAAAATTATAACAATAAAGAGATGCAGCAGAGAGATCAGTGAACTCTTTGGTAGTTGGTCATTTTGAAACCATAAAAATAGAGCCCAACCTCTCCAAGTTAATTGTTCAGGTAGTTCTTTTATATCACCATTACTCATGGGGGAATGTTTCTGATGTGTTCCTCTTTGTCTATGACTGATCTGGGCTGAGCTCCTTTTTCTTTAGTAACATTTAGCCCAAAAAATCAGGTTTATCTGGAATGTTATTTCTTTGCCATCGTTTTGACACATTTTTCTGTATCTTTACTCCGACTAGAACACCTCTGCCTCCTTTCTTTATCAAGCTTGAGTGGAAAGCAGGTGCTAGGGCATCCCCCTTCCTCACAAAGCAAATTTAAGGCTTCCTGTTCAGCTTTCGATTCAGAAATACTTTCAAAATGAGCAGTAATGAGCACGATAGTGCAGTCAACTATATTCTCAGAAGCAGCTTTTGTGTGAAATCATCCAGCAGAAAAAAAAACAAGTACTAGCTTTTTCCTGGCCGTGTAGTCGCTGACCAGGTTTGGCCAAAAGCAAGGTTAAATGTGTAAGGATTATGAGAGCAAGAGCAGAATGTACTGCCAGTGTGCCGTTGTTCCGAGGACACAATTTCATTCTGTCGGATAGGTGGTAATTTCATCTTTGCTTGCTAGTCTGCACACACGTTTGAGAAGCAGTCCATGGGGTAAAAAGGAGGAAAGCGGTCAGGATGCAGGCCTTAAACACTTCTCCTGGTTTGAAATCCCTGCCAGTGAATGTTGACTTGAAGGACTGAGGAAACGTGCAAATGCTGGAAAGACGATCAGAGCCCCTGGAGCCCGCCCAGCCTGCCATTGCTCAACTCTGTCACTGCTTCATTCTTTGGATTCCAAACGCTTCCTCTTTCTTGTGACTGCTTGAAAATACGGAGAAAGGCAGAGAAAGGGGGTAATCAGAGTGTAACAGAGGGAGTACTTGAAGAGGAAAAGCTCCCCCAGCTCAGAACATCTGTGTCCATGCAAACAGGACGGAAGTGATTGGCTGTGCCACACAAGAACTCTTTTATAATGTGAATAATAGGGCCATCTAACCGGCACACTCAAAGCCTGCCCAAATATCCCCCAAGATTTTTTCTGCTATGTGTGGTCTTTGAATAGAGAGCATGATTCCAATTAAGGGGTTTATGTTCCTATATGAAGTGTTGCGCTCTTCTATGGCTAACTGCGGAAGACCCATGAACACGGATCATGCTTTAAAAGAAAGGTTGTCCTTATCTGTTGAATCTCAGTAATCCTACTGACGCCAAGCACATTTATTGCTGGATTTAGTATTTTTCTCTTATGTCCACGTGAGTTCATTTCTTTCTTAAATTGCATGTGCAGTGAATTTCTTCAAAGTTAAAACTTTATTTGTGCTCTGTGGTTGGGTGATAAGGTTCAAGCATACACCTCTTTAGTTTTTTTGTGCCTACAATAAAATCCAGATATAAGTGCTGGGAGACGTTTCTGTATGGTGCGCGCGCACACACACACACACACACACACACACTTACTGCAGGGTTTGATGCAGTGTTGTCATTCTTTTCCTGTTGCTTACTTTTCATTCCCAGACATGTCTCTCTGGCTGGTTTGCATGTGAAGACCTTGGCATGCAAGTGGTTTCCTGTCTGTGTGTGTCTGTGTCTGTGTGTGTCTGTGGAGCCCAGTGGAGCAGTAAAAGGTCATATTTGCAGCCTAGAACTAGTAGATCCGTTCAATATATGTTTTATGTTAAGTGTTTCTTTTTCTCTCCTGCTCTCACTCAGTTCCACACGCATGTAACGGACATGTAAAGTAAGGCAATATAGTGACATTTATTGTTTCTGCTATAAATTATGTCATGGTAAGCTTTTCAGAGCGTAACGTGATACTGTCCAAACTGCATAAGTCATTACAAAGACAACTTAATTAGTCCGGTTTAGTGCAGTGTGTCAAATTTTGAATGAAAATGGTCTTTATTGTTTGATGAAACCATGGTAATTTCTTGAAGTATCACAATAAAAACTTTTTGCCATAGTGCCTAACTCTTAATACATGTCACACTTCTTTGGATCACAAGTGATTGACATTTAAACAAAACCATATGTGGGTAGTCCTGCACACCCCAGAAACACATTCAGGTCTTTAAGATGTTCCTCTAAGCTGCTGTGCTCTTAGGTCAGAGCTCCACAGCCCAGAGTACCTGCATTTCATTGCTTGGAGAAGAAAAGCGAAGAAAGCAGACTTCAGACAAGATAGGGATCACAGTAAAGTGAGATATTCATCCTCACTCACACTCACAGACAGCGTGGAGTCAGTCAGGTTACAGACACTGCTACAGCCGTCTACTTCTGCTTGTTTCTTTTAGACTGCTATAATCTAGTCGACAGCACATAGGCAAAATGCTGCTCATTGGAAGATGTACTGATTGTGTGTATGTGTCCAATTGAGAAATGGTCTGCATATTTAATTAGCGCCTTACTCACATTCAGCTGTCTTCAAATGTCTTTTTTTGAATTGCAGTTGTGTTTCGTGGTTTAGTCCTTTTACTTAGTGCATAGTGACACAGTGTATTGTAAATATGACGATGTGCACTGTAAGAGTCAGTGATATCAGCTGCATTTTATTAATTATATGGTTACTAATTCTATTTATGATCTTAGGTGTGTGCGAATAAAATTAATGATACTTCAAGGCATCTTCACAATACGTATGTATCACAATACACTATGCTGTGCTAACTCCACTTAAACATGCCTATTCATGCTCTCGTTGTAATGAAACGTGCAGTTGGTCAATGTTAAAGTACTAACAATATCCACGAAATGGTCAGGAAGTTGTGACACAATGTGATGCAATTATCTAAATGATGAATATCGTCACATTGCTCCTGTGCTATCTTATACAGCTGTGCCTAACATCAAAGGGTCTAATGCAGCTGGATTATTTTAACACCAAAGGGGGCAGTTAGTTTAATCACCACATCACATTTAATCCTGTTTGCCACACTTCCAGCCTCATCATAACCCACACAACACGTTCAGTGTCCGATGACACACACTCATCTTAGATTAACCACACCAGCACGTTCAGTGTCATACGTCACACTCCTTCTGCTCTCTATTAGTCTTCTGCCCCCATTAGAAACAACAAAGGTTACAGCAATATTTTTTTTTTCTCTATTGGTGAATCAAACTCATTGGTAAGCCAAATGTATCCTTAAAACCCTTGGACTGTGCATCACTGTTTCAATTGTGCTACATGTGGTCAGTGTCTTGGTGAGTAGTGCTGTGTGGCCCAGTAAACACTGACCCCTCTTGTATGTTGTGCCAAAGGCCCTGGAGGAACAATTTGTTCCACATCTAGGATGACAAAGTTCTTCTTTATCTTAAGATGCTAACTAAGACGTAGTCCTGTGTGTATGACGAGAAGTCAACTTACACAGCTAAAATTATGTATTTTAAGATCTACTGCAGCCTGCTTTCCAGAGCTCAGGCCTCAATTTTTTATCTAGTGTCTGCCCCACCCCCATACTCATTAGGATTTAAATGCTGGCAGAAACTGACCCCAGTCCTTTTACTGTAAGTTTGATCAATAATACTCCAAAATAGGCTTTCACACCCAGGTTCCATCTCTCCCTCTTAATCCGCATAATGAATGCAGCAGCAGAGAGCAGGATAAGCCAATAGCTTTAGCTCCCTGCAGTCCACAATCAGCTTTTGTTTATCTAATAACTGTCCCAGTTGTCATCCCCACACTCTCCACATTGTATTCATGCATAATCCAAAATAACACAGGCCTGCAAACCTGTCCTTTTGTCTGTCAGTTTCTTTCTCCGCCACATCTAAGGGCCACGTTGACCTTTCGCACTGGTGTGTTGTTCTGTTTCTTCACACTGACCCCGTTTTGTTTTTCTGTCGTTTCTGGCAGCCCCCTGTTGGCCCCTCGTCCCAGCCCATGGCCCCACCCAGCCCCGGAACCAACAGCAGCACCAATCAGAGCAGCAGTAGCAGCAGCACGGCAGGATGGGAACAGCTCAGCAAAACCAACCTGTACATCCGGGGGTTGCCCCCAGCAACCACAGACCATGACCTGGTCAAGCTCTGCCAGCCGTGAGTACTTCACTTCCTCTCATTACTGCTATTATTGATCTACTATTGACACACAATTTTTTTTTTCTCTCCCCGATTCTACTGACTGAGAGACATGTGGGGGCTGTGCATCAAAATGCTAGTTCTGAACCAAGGTGGTTATGCTTCAGAAGGCTTTCATGTTTACTAAAGTTGATGAAGAGATAGGAGCAGGGCCTCCTGCAGGTCTGAATTACTGGCTGTGACTCATTAATCCCAGTTGGGCTCTGAGAGGAAAGTGCTGCTCCGAAATGGAGATCGATTGCAGCTTGAGGAGGGGAATATGGTCTGAAATACGTAAACATCAATCCTCTGTATCAGCACGGTTCCAGTCACCACACGCTGGGTCTCGTATGTGGCTATAATCCGCTCAGCCTCAGAAACACAGTGCTTGTTTGATATATTCCCTATAGATGCAAAACCAGTCATAAGATCTCACAGACACTATGACCTCCAACAATGAAATAACATTACTGTGGTCTTTGGAGATACGTGAGAAAATACAGTGGTGTTTCACTGCAATTTTGAAAGAGGTATCAGTGCTAGAAGTGAGCACTAATTTGAGATGAAGTGAAAAACAAGGCTGAAAGGTTCATTTTATTGCATAAAATATTTATCATTTATAAAATCATTCAGTTAAATTGTTTTAGGCCCAAAGAAATAATACATATTATACATTTTAAATAAAAACTATAGACACAGTAAAAAAGAGTCACAATTAGGCATTTTCCACCATATTGTTCAGCCCTAGTGAGCCATAGGTTTTTGTTGTCTGCATTGTGTCTGCATCTGGGTTTGTGTAAAATAATGACTGTCGGCTTCTCTCAGTAGCCGAGTATCTTTGGGCTGCAGGCACATTTCCAGCTTTTAGCGCTCTAAACCGGGAGTAATGTGGTGAATAAATGATTAGTTATAATGACTGTCATACTGTGGGGTGGTTTGAAATTATTCTAAAAGATGGGACAGAATCCACTCAACTTGGAGTCAGTGGGTTGTTGTGGATGAGGGGTCTAAGAGAGACTAATAGGCCATTGACTGCCATGGCAGAGAGACAGAAAGAGATGGATGGGATTTGATGGGAGCGTTGCATTTTGATCTGAAATGAAAAATTACATCTCCTGACAAGGTCAGATAGATCCAGAAGGACTAGCAGTGCATGCTGGTGGAGGGCCAGTAACTTTATATAATCCCTATACAATAAAAGACCATTAACAACCTAGTCTTGTTGTATTTTTGTATCTGATTAGTGACTGTTGAGACTGGCGAGATGTCTTTGAAATCTCATTTTCCCCTTTCAGACCTCCTGTCAACCAGACACCCTACACACACACACACACACACACACACACACACACACACACACACACATACACTCTCTCTCTGTCTCTCTCTCTCTCTCTTTCTGTCTCTCTCTCTCTCTCTTTTCACTCACAAAGACAGACTATAAGATGTTGACTTTGCAGCACATTCAATCTCTTTCTTCCTCCTCTATGGCTTCCCTGCAGTGTTTGCTAAGGAGGGGAGTCGCTCTTTATAGCAGAGAAGACAAACTGTAGCAATTTCTGTTTCCACATCATTTCCACATCATTGAGAAAGTCAAGTGTCTCTCTTGCTGGAGTCTAATTACATAGCCAAATGTTTCAGTTATGGTTCACAAACCACTGCAACTTTGTGTATTTGAAGAATTAGTTAATACCTTTAGAAACAATATTGAGTTCAGATCAAACCAGAGTCAGTCATTTTGATAGGAGGAGAGTTTAATCACCACCTCAGAATAGAATTCTGCCACAGCAAAGTGACTACAGTACTTCTGTGAACACTAAGCACTGGCCGTTTAAGGTTCTGGATTAGTGTGAAGTGAGGGCCAAGGGTGTCTCCAAACCATTAGCTGCATTTAGCCTAATCTCATTCTGATAGCTAAAACGGTTCCCCCTTTAACCTTTTAACTCACCATGTGCAACTTTTCCAGAACAGAAAAGAGGCCATAGAATTGTTAGAACGGTGGTTAGATAAAATAGAATTCAACACTGGTTTCCCTTTCTATTTGATTTCTATTTACCACAGGTTTATGACCTCTTTCTCTACTACAAATTTGTTTAACTAGCAATGTACGCCTATATGAAGTCATGTTTTAACATTAAGCAAAGTATCTCTTGCCATATTTTATGTATATCTGGAACTTCAACCCATCTTTGTACATTTTTTTTTACCCCAAAGTATAAAAATTGTTAATGGTAAGCATCAATATGGTTGACGTCATATGAATGAAGAGATTAGTGAGAGTTCACCTCGGCACCCCTTCTTCTGAGGGAAGCACGCAACCAGCAGAGTTGCTTACCACACCAGCAATGCAGACATAGACTGCAAAGATAGCAAAATATGTTTAATGAATAATATTTATGGCAGACATACACATATATGGATGTACACACACAGACATATTCTTGAATGGTTTATCATAAACAACAGAAAGTTAATTGTGCTTTCATTTCTGCTGTTTATTAGCACTGACTAAATTAGTGCAGTTCTAAGAGTCAGTATTTAGCTTGAACAGAATGAATGCAGTGTGAAATTTAGAGTGGTGGTCCAATCAGAGAGGGCCGAGATTAGCATTTGCATTTTGCAAATTATAGGATCTTTTCTAAATATTTATAGGCATTGTTTTTAAAAAGTGTTGCTGTGCCTCCTCAGATGAAATACTACTAATTTGTAAGAATCATTACACAGTGTGGTTAAACATTACCAAATCTGTGGCCCTGAACAGAAAGTTTACTGTTGGCTGTTGAACAGAGGACAGCTCCATGGCGTGTGTGCTTTTGTGGATAGTAGTATGACCCTGACTGGTGTCTGTAGAAATCAATAAGTGCATGGTGAATAGTAACAGGAGCTCCGATTAGGCTTAGTAATAGGATGAAGGCAGGGCAAGAACAGCAGGTGAGATGGCATTTGCATTGTTCTCCTTGCTGCATTTCTGGCAGGGACGACACCCTATCTCTATCACTAGGCTGGGCAATCCAATTCTAATGGATTTTCAATGGAAGCTAATGGAGAGAGGGCCTAATAGGGAGAGTTTGTCTTCGCTGGCCCCTTTGCCTCCTATAAAGCAGAGCAGGAAGCTTATAAAACCCATTTAAGGGCCAAGAAGGACCACTGCTCTCCTGTCACAGGCCTTTGGAAAGATTTATAAATGACATTCATCAACATTTCATAATGGTGCAGCGTCCTCAATCAGCCTTCAGTGGCCTAGAACGCAGCAGGGTAATCCATTTGCCTTTCTTACCTCCTAACCCTTCCCACTTTCCACTTGCAGAGCTGGCATTCTAAACTGGGCAAGGAATGACTTTCCGGGGGCTGGTGTTGGCGTCATACTGAGATGCCTTTAATGATTCATTTGAGGCGACCCCGTTGGAAACCCCCTCTTGCTCCTGGCCTGGAATCAGTAGAGAAAAGCAGAAGGTCACAGCAGCTGAGAGACGGCACTGGCACAGGCTTTAAGGGTCATCCTCCATAATTGGATTTCAAATCTCATAATGGTTTTGGTGTTTGGATATTAATTGAATGGGAGTAATGCTGTTTTTTCCTCGCCCTGCTTGCCAGCAGCGCTGGTACGATGAGTAAGGCTCTTTTACGTAGGCTATAGGACGAGAGGTCAAAAGTCTTCCTTTAAAGAAAGTCTGTTCCCCTGTTTCCCAGGAGAGTTCAGAGGTCAGATTTCTTCTCAGATGTGCCCTGCTCCAGCTTACCATGCTATGTATGACTTCAAGAATCTGTTCCATCTCTATCAACCCTTTCTGCCCTTTCAGTGATTACACAATATGCTCTGCTTGGTTCCCTCTGGCCAATATTACACAAACCAGGTTCAGCTGCAACTGTATTTCAGAAAGGAAAAACAATGACAAATAAAAGAGCTTCTCATGAGAGTACTTTTCGAAACTTTTTACCTTTTCCTGCTATTTCCTTCCAAATGAACTACAGTCAACTGTCTCACAAAAGGACTGCCAGTGGTCAGCACAGTGGAAACGAAACCTTAAGTGTGTTTTCAGACTAAAAAATATGCAGCATTGGCTCGTACTTACACATTGGCACATACTTACACAGAACTGCTTTTCACATACTTAAACTGCTTTTAGTTTAAATTTGACACTTTGATTTAAATGGTCCCATCTAGGGCTCTTGTTTGTTTATAATCACATTTTTCAGTGGGGCCATCAGTTTAGAAGATCAAACGCAATCAGTTTGGAAGATCATTCACCTTCCCCAAGGTGGCCTCCATCTGGGAGTGTTTACCCTGAATGTTTTGTTTCTCTGGCTGACGTTTTGTTGTTGCTCTGTGTGTGGCCACCTGGTTCCTTTCTGGAAAACACTTACCATTGGCTCTCTGTGTTTTGGGTTCAATGTCTGGTTCATTTGTCAGACTGGACAGCTTTAGTGACATTGCTCTGATGGGCTTCCTGTTTGTGACTGAGCTGACTCAAGAGTTCCTTGCTCTTCTCCTGGTCTCGCCTAACACAGCTTTAACTAGCAAATGTTTTAGTTTGTATGGCGAAAGGTAATGCATGATATGTCCTTACTTAATCAAGACATTTCTTTACATTTTTGGCCACATGTGCCATTTCTGAAGGTTGGGCCACTGTTTTCATCATTAATTACATTCTTGTGGTATGTGTGCACTTTCTACGAGGAAAGTGCTGTTTTCAGAAATGCTTCAGTCGAAAAACAGTTTCCTGTCTCTCATTTTTGGGAGATGATGTCATTAAGTCTTGGGCAAGCTGTGTTATTTGTGTGTGGGTGTGTGTGTGGTTGGGAGTGTGTGTGTGGGAGTGTTGCAAGACAGACTCCAGCTGTCTGATCTTTCAGTCCATTCACCAATACTGTCCTCTTTGTTCTTTTCACAGTTATGGCAAAATTGTATCAACGAAGGCTATCTTGGATAAGACCACAAACAAATGCAAAGGTGTGTATCTTTTGACATGTCCTCAGCAAACACCACACTTTTTCTTTGAAACTAGCCAAACATATACCTGAAAGCTCAGTACAGCAGACTCAAACTGTCAGATTAACTGTCCTTTGTAAAGGTATTAACATACTGTATATGTCCTGGTTCACAGCACTGTAACTTAATTTCAAAGTAATGTTTCAAAAGTTAGCGCTTCAGTGGCAGCAGTGTGAGTCTCTGATGTTTGACTTTGCTTAGTTTGATCAAACAGCTCTGTGTGCTGGACTCAGAAGTCTTTGCCAGCGTCTGTTTCCATGAGTAATACAAATTCCAGTTCCCTGCTCTGACTCACGCCCTCTTGGCACCTGTATGTATATGTGTGTGTAGGAGTGTGTGTATATATGTCTGTGTCTGTGTATGACAGTGTATTTGTACAACTCTGTGTAAATGTAGGCATGTGTCTGTATGTTTGTGTATATTCCTTTCTCTGTCTGGCACAGAATAATACTTGGTTCCATATTAAAAATAAATAAGTGAATATACACACATACCAACTTTATACTACATAATTCACTGCACAGTGACGTTTACATGGCAGTGGCTTGTTAGGGTGTGTGTGCTGCAAAGACTGGACACACACATCTGTGCTTCTGGAATTTTTAGACAGAAAAGTCATTGCCACCAGCCCACAGTATCCGGTGGCCAGAAACTGTCCACATTGTGTCATGCTCAAATTGTAATAAAAACTCCAACTATATTTGGCACAATAAAATCTTTTTCTGACCGTGATAATACCAAATTAATCCTTATGTAGCTCTTGCATTCCTTTTTTTGTGCAAAACGCACTCCCAGACATTTAATAGAATGTATCATTGGAAAATGGCAATGACGCTGTCAAGCTGTTTCCCACACATACAGAGAACAAAACATTTGTATCTAAATTTATTTGTTTTATTAAGTCAAGGTTAATTTATTTTACATTTTACAACTGTCAGTGCTGCAAATCAGCTTTATGGAAGCTGGGTTCAAGTACCTCAAAGGCAACAGAGACGAGATGAAAATTCTCTAAGCTGGGGAAAGGCTCAAAAGGGGAACTCATCCTCTGATTGACACCTGGAAATGTGTTTCTTTCTTTGTTTAACAGTTTGGAAATACCAGCTGCCCTTTAGACTATGTGCAATAAAAATGTCCCAAATGACTTAAATTAAACCTAGTTAAATTACCTTACCTTTACCAGTTACCTTTGTTTTCCTTTTTTTGTACTTTTTGGGGGATACAAGGTTTTGTTCTGACTGCAATATGTGTGTATGTGTGTGTGTGTGTGTGTGTGTGTGTGTGTGTGTGTGTGTGTGTGTGTGTGTGTGTGTGTGTGTGT
>JBBPCY010000002.1:17442169-17466684 GCA_037974405.1 Brachyalestes nurse | reverse complement strand
TAAAATTAAGGGATTGGTTGACAAATTAATGGCCACTTAATTCAAATTAAGGAGTTTGGCATATTTTCAGTGGTAAATTAAGGTAGAGTTAAGCACATTTTAAGTACAGTGTGTTTCATAGTGTTGAGTAGTAGTATTTTATTCCTGCTACTGTTCAATCATTCATTTGTTTAGTAACATGTATTCAATCTTAAAACCAGAGGTCTGTTAAATATAAGACAGAATTAAGGCCATCTTGAAAATTTTCAGTCCCACTGACACATTGGTCCAGTGCATAGTCCAGTGTTTCTCGAGCCAGGAGTCTGCATGCACTACACGTTCTAGTATTTTCTAACTAATACATCTTCTATTAGTTTAGCGGAGCCGCTACTGTGTTCCATAAGCTGGATTGACACACGCTACAAAGGGTCGTGCGAGTGTGAACATGTTCTGATTGTGAAACGCTTCTGCTCAAAGTTCATGTTCTCGGCAATGAGATCAGTGCGGGATACTTTTTTTCCACCCGTTTTGAGGCGGATAGCGCCTTCGGCAATAGGATTGGCTAGTGCTAGCTGTAGGATGAACTATTAGCCAATCAAAGTGGAGGTTTGAAGCACTTTTAGTCAATCGTAGCGCGGGGGCGGAATTTGTTGGAATACCGGTGGTAAAAACAAGGCTGTTTTGGATCGTACCGCAAACATGGAGTCGAAGGGTTGGCAGCCCTGTTCATTTCTAAGTCTTGCTCTTTTCAGCTTCCTGTGCCACTGCCAGCTGGGACAGGCAAATGGGGGTGAGTAGTAATATCTTTGTTGTGCTTTGTTTGTGCGGAAAGCGCCCTGGTGTTCTTGTTTAGAACTTCCTGCAGCGGTAGTTACTGCAGCGTTCAGAAGTTATGGCTGAACTCGAACCCTAAAAAAGAGGTTATATAATGTGCTGATGGACCTGTGGAAGGGTCAAGCATAGGCAAACACCTGTCTTTACTTTGACGTTTGAACGCTGTCATTGCTTTGTTTTTGACGTGAGAAACAATAATGTCAATACAACTTTAGTTTTGCAAATGTCGTCATTTTCTTAAACCTGAATATAGAGAACTGCGTGCGGACTCTGACTGGATCACGGGACCCTGTCTGAAGATTTCCACATGTTTAGAATGAAAGAGGAAGTGAGGTTATGGCACTGGATATGGTCCATCAGGCAGTCTGCGGCACGTACACTAAGTATACTATATGGACAAAAATATAGGGACACACCTGTTTTCCAGGGTTTGGGCTTCGAGATCCCATTTACTTCCAGTGAAGGACAGTCTGCTTCAGCTCAAGACATTCTGGACAACACCATGCTTGTAACTTTGTGAACACAATGTTTGGAGAAGGCCCTTTTCTATTCCTGCGTGACAGTGCCCCAGTGTACAAAGCAAGGTCCATAAAGACATGGCTGGATGAATTCGGTGCGGGAGAACCAAAATCAGTGCCTGACTTCATAAATGCTCTAATTCACACAGAAACACTCCAGAATCTTTTGGGAATCCAAGAAGAGCAGAAGCTGTTATAGCTGGAAAGGAGCGACCAACTCCATATTAACATGTATTGTTGTCTGTGTAAAATGTCTATGTATTTGAATGCAAGTCCCTGTTGGTGTAATGGTCAGACATCCCAGTACTTTTGTCCATCTAGTATATAACTCTGGCCATGAACTGCAAGGATCACAAACCGTGGAAAGCAAACATAAAAGCTCATAACAATAAAACTGCTCCAAAATATTAATCATAGTCAAAAACTGTTCACAGATTGCCCTGCTGATGGACGTACATGGGTGTCCTTTAGCCAAAGCTGCTACCACTTTGTCCATGGAGAAGAGGACATCACTAAAAGCTACACCATTGAAAAAGCCAAAGACATGTGCCAGGGCTTCGGTACTGTCTGGTTCTTCAGTTATGTTTTTCACATTATCCAAGACTGGGCCCTGGGTTTGAACTACTAACACTTCTCTTAATGTTTTCTAGACCTGTTAACAGTTAACAGCACAGAAGAAAACAACTTCATTGTTGACTACAGCTTGAATGTTTGGAAAGGCAACATCAACGTCTGGCTGGGAATGTACTATAGTAGTGATGGTAACAACTGATTTTATAGTTTTGTGATTCATGTGTGATTTATGACTAATAATCCACCACCTTGTGGTTGAGTGCAATCAAAACATCACAACAGTGTTTGAACATCTAGTGTAATACTGTTACAGAAGAACAAATGTTGTACCTAAAAGAAAAGCAGGTGAAAAGTCCTTTTAAAACCCTTGATTTCAGAAGAAATGTTAAATGGGCAAAACTGGTTGACTCCAGTGTGAATGTCTGGGAAGGCAACATCAACGTCTGGCTGGGAATAGTAGTGATGGTAACAACTGATTTTATAGTTTTGTGAATCGTGTGTCATTTGGAAAGGACTGTTTCACATATTATGTGCTGCGTCCTTATACTGGATTCATTTAAGTCTGTATCAAGTAAACAAAATTGTGTTAATAATACCAGTGTGACTTTAAGTAGATTACTGGACTTGTTCCATTCTTTTCTCCTTTCACATGCAGCTGGAATGTTGTAGTTTGTGTTTAATCTCCTCAGAAGCAAAACCTGTCAGAGTTACTCCCCAGACAGTTACAGATCTTTTCAATGTTTAATAGTCACTGGTGGATCCATGTTTCTTGGAATAGCAGGTTTAGGTTTAGAAGAGTTCATAATAAACACAACTACATCAATTTTTCCGCTTTACATTTCATCAGTAAACTTTCCATGACAAAATGTATGCAGAGAAAAGATAATGTAGGGAATTCACAACCTCAATGAACACCTCCAGCTGTGCTGTGAAGCTAGAGGAAGCTGTATTATTCCCCTTTACACAACACCAGGACATCCTGCGCATTTTAGAGAATTGTCTAGGAGTTTGGGCAAAAGAAAAGATGTAAAGAAAATGTAAATCACCTCCATACAACACTTTCATGTATAAATCTCAGGCAAAATATATGCACTACAGAGGTGGTATTTGAGTGTTTATTCATTATTTTGCCTTTCAAAAATTAATTTCATCATATTTGAAAGGCTTTTTTGACTCGTAACAGTAAAAAGATCATGATCGTTTGAATAGATACTGATGAATTCAAACTGGCGCATGCAGTGCAAAGCTAAGTGTGAATCTTTTTGAAGCTTGTGATACACTCTCTCTTTATCAGTTTCTCACTCTTAATTTGTACTGTATCCCTGGGTCTCACTGTTTCTCTTAGATGATGGGTTTAAATGGAATGATGACTCTCCTGTGACCTTTAAGAACTGGGAGGAGGGGGGTATGGAAGATTCGGAAGTGCCGCTGATTGACACGTGCGTGGCACTTCACGTCGCCTCTGGGAAGTGGGAGAGTGTCAGTTGCCTTGATCAGCCAGAAAATGGAGTGGTGTGTAAAACAGCCCAGAGTAAGTTACATTTACAAAACAAATTAAAGACACCCAGTAGAGAAAATTACACTGGCTGTCAAAAGTTTGAGAATGTGTAAATGTAGGGTTGTAAGGATTCACAAAAGAAATAGTTTCAAAATAATAAAATATTATGCAGTAGCATCTTAATTTGACCGCTTGTTTACACAGCAAAAATAACTTGCTGAAAATGTGGGTTTTTTTGTTGAAAGCTTTGAACTGTAGTAACACCCTGAAAGCTTCCTCTAATAATTGTATTTAGAAAGATTGCGAGCCATGATTCATTTGTTGCATTTGTTTTGCAGAGACAGTAGATCCTGTAAAAAAGAGTAAGTAGAGTCCTTTTTTAAAACTTTGTGTGTATCTTATGTGTGCTTTATGACTAACCATCCACACCCCTGTGGTTGAATGCAATCAAAATCTAGTGTGACACTGTTACAGAAGAACAAAAACTTTATCTTCAGAAAAGGTGGGGGGGGGGACCCTTTTAAAACTCTTGATTTCAGAAGAAACGTTAAATGGGCAGATGTCTACTAATGTTGTTACGCAGTGGAGATCAGTAGCTTCTCGTGCTGCATTTAAGTGTAAAATGTATTATATGAGGTGATTGTGTTGTTTGTACAGCTGCTATACACTGATAAGATGATCGGCATGTCAAAGAATGTGAATGGGTTGTTTTGTCTTCTGCTTAGATGGAAATCCAGTTCTTTCCGCGCTTGTCATTCTGAGCGTGGTTGTGATTCTGAGTATATCTGCAATCGTCTGGTTCCTGCAGCAAAGGAACAGCTCCGGCTCTTCCCTGCTTCCCTCCTTCGAGTACCATCCTCCATTTGGAGCGCCCTCCGCTGACCAGACATGCCTGGTGGAAGCTGAAGAAATTGAGGAAGTGTCCTAAAGCCCAGAGACCCGGGGCTCACGGATACCAGTGTGTCTTCCACTGTGCCCCGTTAGAGATTAAATGATACTGTGGAAGGGTGTGTACTAAAAAAAGATCCTGTTGTTTTCTAGCTATGCAGAATTTTAAGGTCTTTCATGTAGTTTATTATTATGCTCCATTGACACCTCTTTGTGCTTTGGTTGATCCAGAGTTTGTTATAGGTCTGTACGCCTAATTTATAAAAGGAGGGAGATAAGTGAACTACATGGCATATTTGTAGCTAAAATACTTTTTTTGCTTGTCCCTGCGACAGTTTGGGAAACAGTAATGGGGAAATTTTCAGTCTACAGTTTAACTGAATAACGTTTCTGGGTTTTATGACTGTTGGCTCCATTTTATCCTAGACACAGTGCCACAGCTTTGTGGTGTCAATGAAGCATCACAAATCATTTGGTGTTATAAATTTTGACACTTTTTGAATTACAAATGAAGCTATGTAGAAAAATGTTCTTGAACGTTTGGATAAGTGTGTTTAATATTCCCAAAGACATCCAAACTGTAAAGAGTAGTGCCCTTTTTGTAAAACGTAGTGTTCCCTTTGATTGAAAAAAAAAAAAATATTTGCCAGTACAATTTTTCTATCCCATTCCGAGCCAATATTTGATTTTTTTTTTTAATGGTTATTTACAAAGTGAGATTCTTGAATACAGATACTCCTCACTCTGGCCTTTTGTTTTCAGATGTTTTGCTGCAGCATCATTATAACTGCATCATTAGCCAGTGGGCATCTATTGTTCTTCTCTAAAAATGAGGAGGTGCCTTAGAAATGAAACTGATTAAAGCTGAAGGTGTTGTAGTGTCATAGCAATGAATGGCAGGTCACTTGACAACCACTCACATTCAGTGTTGCAGCTGCATCAGAGCACATATTGTAAATCACAAAGTGACTTTTCTGTTCAATTAAGAATGAAAGACATCTCTGGGATGAACACTCAAATGTTTTGGATCTGTGATTAGAGTGGGATCATGCTGTGTGATCCCTGGCTTTCGTGTGAAGAACCTTTTATATGTAGGATATCTAAGACTGTGTGTGTGTGTGTGTGTGTGTGTGTGTGTGTGTGTGTGTGTGTGCGTGCGCGCGCGCGCGCGCGCTCTTTCTGTGTGAACCCTGCAGTGAACCCTCCCATTCTTGAATTTAAATTTTGTGCTTTACTACAGGTCAAATTGCTTTTGAGGTTCAAGATATTTTAGGGAAAATGAATGTTTCTACTAATGTTGTGTCCAGTGTTATGCAAATGAGAGGTCACTTATAGAAATAAAATACTGATTATGGATTGATCTTTGTGTGTAAATAAAATGCATTTTGTAGAAGTGAACCACAGATTTTTGCTCAGTTTTGCTTTTTCTTGCATAAATGTCAAATTCTGTATAATGTAAAGATCCATATTGGTGGCACATGGTGCAGGGGTTAGTACTGTTGCCTCACAGCAAAAAGGATCTGGGATTGATTCTTGGCCAGGGTGTGGAGTTTGCACTCTCCCTTTGTCTGTGTGGGGTTTTCTCCTACCACAGAGATAAGTATGCTAGGATTAGTATCAGTAACCTTGACCAAGGCACTGGCAAAAAGACCTGGAGTTGTGTGCAGATGCCAGTTACAGTTGCCGCACACTTCTTTTTCTCTTGTAGTGTGTGTGTACACAGACTAGTATTAGGATGGATTAAAATCAGTGGCTGTTTCACTATTCAGTATTTGTGTGACAGAGTACTTCTAAATAAAAAAAAACTGGAGAACAAATATTAGGTTTACCTTTCTTCATGCTGTTACTTATTGTATTCTCTATGTCTAGTGTTTTCTTGAGGTTTACACCAAGTTAAAGCAGAGGTTAATGTACATGTGTGAAAACTGAATGATGAAACACAGCAATATGAATAAGGACAGAAGATTGAGGCCAGATTAATTACCCCTAGAGGCATTTATACATCACTGTCAGTGATGCACCCTGGAAGTGTCACTCTACCTGTTCCAGTTCAGCTTCAGTGTATCTCAGGCTAGCAGCTGATTCTGGAATTGCTGATTATATGCAGAACGACAAAACTAACATTGTACCTACTTTTGAAAGATTCTGACTGTGCTGTGCATTAGCACTATTTCTTTATATGAGCCAGGTTTTATAAGTGCACCATATATGATGGGAACGTTTTTCAAGTATGAGGCATGCTGTTTTTTCCAAGCAGCAGTTAAACGTGTTTATGTAGCTGTACGGGAAGAACCATATTAAGCAGCATAACAGTGAAGTGAGTCTTTTATTCAGTCCTAAGAAAGAGTTATTTTCCCTTCATTGAATCCTACATATTGAAAACTACATTATTTTATAAATCAGTTAGCCAGAATATTAAAACCACTGATACTATGCACTAGAACTAGTTTGTCCAGTATTTGACAGGATTGTGGTCTGGGGAATCTGGAGGCCAAAACTCTTGTTCCTCAAACCATTCCTGGAATATTTTGTAGTGTGACTGGGTGCATAAGGGAATAATATTGTCATGAAGTGGTGTGCTTGTTCTGCACCAATGTTTAGGTTGGGGATACTTGTCCAAGTAACATCCACATGAATGCCCAAAGTCCACCAGCAGAACATTGCCCAGAGCATCACACTGCCTGCATCAGCTTAACCTCTTCCCATTGTGCATTCTGGTGCCATGTCTTACCCAGGTAAGCGCCACACACACGACCATTCACATAATGATTCATCAGACCAGGCCGCCTTCTTTTATTGCTCGATGGTCCAGTTCTAAAGCTCAGTTCCCTGCTCATTGTAGGCGCTTTCAAATGTGGAGAGGGGTCACTCTGACAGGTCTGTAGTTTCGCGGCTCAATATACAACAAGCTGCAATGCACTGTGTGTTCTGACAACTTTCTAGCCAACAAGTTACATTTTCCAGCACTTTGTGCTACAAACCAGACCCCACATGTATCACAGCCTTGGGCGTCCATGACACTGGGCCAGTTCACTGGAGGTCCTTTTTTGAACGACCTTTGGTTGGTACTAACCACTGCATTATGGGAACATCCCACTACACCCACCGTTTCAGAGATGTTTGTTCCCTGCCTTCACAATTTTGTCCTTGTCAAAGTCACTCAGATCCTCAAACGTATCTATTTCTTCTGCTTCCAACACATCAACTTCAAAAACTGACTTTTCACTTAGTGCCTGATAGATTGTACTCCTTGACAGGTGCCATTCTAACGAAATTATGTTTTTCTCCTCACCTATCAGTGGTTTAATGTTGTGCCTGATTGGTGTATATATTAATATAATGTGTTTATGTTACAGTTCAACTGTTGGTTATGATTAGTCTGTGAGATGCAGCTAGATTTTATGCAGGATTTGTGGCAGGACTGAACAAATGCCTTTTTGGTTTAGTGAGTTCAGGGTTATATGAAATGAATTTGTCACTGTCTGATTACTTTTGGCAACAAATCACATTCCTTGTCTGCAGTTTAGTAAAGGAGCACCACTGTTCACTTGGACCTGGTTGTTGATTATGTAATGTCAGACTGATGCCACTAGAGTGAGCTGTGCCTCATATAAAGTTGATTTAAGTTGAAGTACAGCAGAAAGGAAGATAAAGAGATTAAAACCGTAGGCACGCAACTTTCACCTCCTATTCACCAACCATAAACTTTGCCAGTGACTTTTCTGCCACTTGCATTGCAACCTGAAAAAACCCCACAGCAATACAAAATCATTCCCACTTTAACTGTGCCTCGTGTATGTCTTCGTGCCATAGGCTAAAGCAAACGTCATTAAATCCATCAAAAGAAACTTTAAATTTGACATTAAAGTGGCATTACATGAATTTTCAATAGCTGAGTTGTAGAAAAAAGAGTTATTTATGCGAACGATGCACTGAATAGAACTATATAAACATTACAAAAAAATATTTTTTTACTGTGGTGGCGAAATGAGCCAGGAGCTGGGATGTAAAAACGAACAAACTTGTATGTTTTCAGTGTTTACATGTTTAATGGTGATAATGGTCAAACATGGGTACATTTACTTATTTTCTCTGGGTATTTGTATTACAACACCCCACACATATATAAATACATATGTATAAGATTTGGCCCATTTTTAAGCCTAATCGCACTTCTCAATAGCTTTTGTCAGGTAGCTCTTAGAAGCATTTACCCTTTGGGTGTCTGCTTCCAATCACTTCTGTGAACCTGCAAAGTTTCTCTAGAATGACACATTTCACGTTTTTCATGTTTTTGCTTTCTATTTTTGCATTTCATCAGAAAATCATTTCATGCCGAAAATCATTGGAATGTCCCTTTAAATACTTCTGGTTTTGTTCTTTGTTGTCACCTGGCCAAGCCTTATCTGTTATGATTTTGTTGTTGCTTGTCAGAGGCCTCAAGAGCAGAA
This sequence comes from Brachyalestes nurse, assembly GCA_037974405.1. Classification (NCBI taxonomy): domain Eukaryota; kingdom Metazoa; phylum Chordata; class Actinopteri; order Characiformes; family Alestidae; genus Brachyalestes; species Brachyalestes nurse. The sequence goes on along the minus strand of JBBPCY010000002.1, from coordinate 17,457,943 downwards.
TGTGATGGAAGGGAGCTGCTACTTTTCATTACAGTCTGGTTGCTCCTCTGCTCCAAAGTCCACAAGACTGTGTGCAGGTCAGCAGGTTCGCCAAAACCGTCTGATATGCCTGTGACACGGATATTCAGTCTGTTTTGATCTGAACTGCCTGTTAGCTGCGAGCTGGATCTGCACCTTACACAGCTGGTTAACAGGATCAAAGGTTGCAAATAAGCCAGTTAAAACAAATGCAAAACAAGTTATTCTCATTAAAAAAAAAAAGTGAAAAGGTTTGCATGAAGTGCGCCAAGAGACACTCTATAGCATGTGAGGTGATAGACTTATTCTCACTGATCTACCCATGCATGAGCAGAGAATATTTATGTCTGTCTGAGGTCGGCAGGGTCGAAAGCAAGAAGAGTGGTGTAAATTGTGTCCTGAGGACAATGGAGAGTTCTCTGCTATTCAAAAGGGAAATCATGTCATGGTGTCTGTATTTTTCTGTCTCTTATCAGAGCTCGGAGTGAACCATCGGCACACACAGTAATGTCGGGTCAAACTCTGGCTCTGACTGGCTCAAACACAAAGACCATTAGGATTCCTTAAAATACTCTAAACACTTATTAGAATCAAAAAAATACACTCAACCTCCTTTACCCTCTCTCTGCCTCTCTCTCTCTCCCTCTCTCTGCCTCTCTCTCTCTCCCTCTCTCTCTCTCTCTGCCTCTCTCTCTCTCCCTCTCTCTCTCTCTCTCCCTCTCCCTCTCTCTTTCCCTCTCTCATATCTCCACAGATGTCTAAGAATGCAGGAATCCTTAGTGACATTTTTATTTCTTTCCCTCCCCAGTTTCCCAGGGCTCAGGAGACTGTCGCGGCCTCTTAGGTCTGGACAAGAGAGATGAGATGTGCATATGCAACAAAGCCTAATTTATTGGAGAGGAATACAATAGTTCTTGACATGGGAGAGGGGTGGACTGGAGGAGGATCCACACGCTGCATCTGCACTGCAATAAGGACAATAGTAGAAACACTCCAGCTCACTTCTATTTGCTGCACTGTAAAAAAAAAACCAAAAAAACAACTGAATTTGAAATAGTTAAAAGAATAATGAACTCAAAATTTAGGTCAGGCTCATGTTAAGTTAAAACACCTTTTTTATTTTACAGTGTTGCAGGTTTATTTTACAAGCGGCACAGGCTAAAATCTAAACAGCTACCCATATCACAATGATAGCTGCGATGTTATTTTTAGAAAGCATGGGCACATGAGAGAAAGGTGCCTGTTCTACTGTCATCAGCTGATCTAGGGAATGCACTTTCTAGCATTTGAAAATGCTGTGCATGCTGCATTCAGCATGCACAGCATTTTCAAAAGTTTCTTGCGAAATTCTGGCAAATTTACCCTTGCCGCACGTATCTCTTTGACATGTCACATTTGTGTAATTAATTTCATTATGAGAATAATGAACTAGACCACAGCTAAGAAGTATTATTGGTTTAGAAATGAACAAATTGTCTATCTTCCTAGGACTCTGCTCTTACATTGGTTTTCTTAAATTGGATGTTTCTTATCATGCATAGAGGTGATTAGCATAATTAATGGGCTCCGTGATATGAGCAAGAAAAGAAAGCCTCTCGTCTGTCGTTGCCTGAGATTCCTGGAGAATGATGGCCCCAGCTTTCATTCTAATTACACTGCAGTGCGTAACGCAGTGCTTTATTTTTTTCAGACAGGCTTCAGCTTTTGTCTTCTATCTCTCCTCTGCCTGCTTGCTCTCGGCTGCTGGCCTGTTCGCCTCAAGATGGATGGCCTGTGTGGAACATGCATTACAGCAGGCCTGTCACTATTATGATTATGGCTGTAATGGCCTATTTTTGACCAAATAACACGAAAGGCGTCTCATTCACACGTCCCTGCTTTCCGCTGCTGCCTGGAGGAGGAAGGCGTTAGCACTGACCCGAAATTGCTAATTAAAACGGACAGTGCCTCGCATTAATAAGACATGACATATAGTGACAGTTGGCATGGAAATGTGCGCACCAGACAGGCTATTACAGCTGCTGCACACCAGCAGACGTTTGGTTGGGGAATGGAAACCATTTGTTCTTCTTTTGTTCCAAAACAAAATGGTGTTTGCTCACATATCGTGAACCTGCTAGAGACTTTCAAAGGCCTATAAGTGGCTTAGCCAGGGGTTAAACTGGGCCTTTTCCATATATATGTTTTTTTTGTGTACTAAATGGATAGCCTTGAATAACTACTTCCTTATGTTATACAGGGAGGCCAGTGTTTTCTGTGTTGCATAGATATGAATATAAATTTCACACTGTTTCTGGATAAACGGTATTGTTTCTCAAGTCTCTCAAAAACAGTAGGCAACACAGTTAAAACAGTTCTTTCAGGTCCTTTAAGGTTTTTTAAAGTTTAAAGTCAGAGCAAAATTAGATGTTAGGATATTATTTTGATGCCAAAAATGATAAGCAAGGAATACAGCCATGTGGATTCATGAATTCAACAAAGCCACAAGTATTAGTTATAATGTTAGTTTATAATTTATTATTATAGGTTTTAATAACATAGTTATGATATCAATGCTGAGAACCTCACACAAAACCACATATCATATTACTAACACATTGGTTTTGCTACAAAATTAAATTCCAGTTGAACAGTTGAATCCCTGGCTATAGTCATACTATTAATTGACAAGCATGTCCACGCTGTCAGAGCAAAACCTTTGTTTTTGTTGTTTTATTTATATTCCTTGAAAACATCTACTGAACAGGAAGATTTCATGAGGATCAGGTCCATGGCAATGGTTTAAGACAGTAAAAAAAAAAAACTTCAGTTTTAAAAGTTTTTCATTCTCCTGAAAAGTTTCTATTTTGGACACATGACAGGGATGACGTTGGCCTACGCTGTGAATCAATACGGCCGGAATGCTTGCTTCACAACAAAACTCATTGCAGGTTCACTATAAGTTAAGCTCTTTTGTCTACTATATACTTCCCCTCCCCTATTTTCTCGTCTCTTCTTTACAGAGGTGCAGTCAGAAGGAATCACTCTGGCATGTGCTTCTCGTACAGGGGCCTCTCCTGTCTCCTGCCCACTCCGTACTTCTAAGCATGCCCCATTTAACACAGCCAAAAACAAAGAGTGGGATTAAGATGGCCTCTCATCTGAGGAGACCACTGAAGGAGAGCGCTGGCGTGCCAAGGGAAAACTGCATCCATTCGTCTTTCCGCATCAACACTGACTTGCCGTGTGCTCTTTCCTTTTACAGTTTGCAATGGGGCTCAGTCATGTGACAATACAGTCCAATTATGCAAGGCTGGCACGTTTTCTTAGTTACTGCAGGCCGAGTCCAGAGTTTCAGTGCATTATACTGTAAGAACTAGTAGATGAGTGTCACTTCTGTATTGTTTAACAGATGGTTGTATCTTAATGCTATGCATTTATCCTTCATGTTCTTTTTCAAGTGGATAATTACACCACACACCATAATATATATCATATCTTCACAGATTGCTTTAGTATAATGTGATGCTCTTCGGAATGGATGTAGGTGAAGAGATGATGATCCAGTTTAGTGCAGTCTATTCACGGAGCTTCAGGCTATTCATGAACTACTCATCTATTCATTCAGCCACAGAATGCTTTTCCACAGAATGTATAGTGGTTACGTGAGCTCAGTTCACAACTTGTGGCAGTACAGATCTTATAATGGAGATGGTTATTACATATGTTGGTCATTATATCTTGGTTACAGTTTCATCAAAAGTCAGACTCCTGCAGCTCCATTTGCCCACGCCGGTGTCTTCTAAATGCATTAATGTAAATGTCATGATATATGAATAAAATAAATAAAACAATTGACTATATAAATGGGTGAGTTGCTGCGGTCTCTTAAAGCTTATCAGAAGATTCTGGATAATTAACACTTAAATGTCACTGTGCTGCAGACTGTTCAATACCATTGCTTGAGGAGCAAAACTAAAGCAAATATTTTTAACCTATAATAGAAGTTAATATCAAAGGATTTATTTCAAAGTAGTTTGCACTATTTCTATTGGATTTTTTATGCAGTGTAACGAGCAACTGGTGACTTTAAATGATTTAAAAACATAAAAACTGTTCTGTACTGTTCTGACATCAACTCCAAAAGAAAATATGAAATGTCTGTGGAAGGAATATTAGCATACTTTTGTGGACATGAAAAAACCCACTATGTCAGAAGTTTACAGGAAAAAAAGAAAACTGCCCAGTGTTCTAATGGCTTGACTTGGAACCATGTTCATGTTTGGAGAAGATCCTGTGGCTTTAAATGTCTTCAGGTCAGGAATGTTTGATATATGGGAAAGAAGGATTGTAAGGTATTTTAAAGTGTGTGTTTCTGTCTCTGATCCTGACTCCTTGCTTTGTTGTGCTTTAATCCGATAGATTGCTCTATAGGATGGATCCTATAGTGTTACAGCGACCTGCATCTCTTCACAAGCCTATCCGACCTGCACTCTATAGGTCATTCTGTGCTGAGGCTAAAGGTCAGTCATTATTCATTGTCTAGAAACTGGTTTGTCACATGATGGAGTTGGTTTTAAATATCCACATTTTGTACACTGATATAATTCCTGTTTTAATGTAGTTTCACAGCTAATCACATTACGTCCCAGTTAAGCTGACCGTGGTCATTTTTCTTTTTAGCGAGAGTTTGTGTTGTAGAAACATTGTTTAAATTGATTCTTTTTATTCTAATCAATAACTATTTAAAATATAACTTAAATGAAAGTCATATCCTTTCCTGCATACTAAGAACACATTCAACTTCTATGCCTTTTTTGTTTGCCTTTTTCTCTGTCTGTCCAGCCCTCCAGCTGTGCCACTACAGTATCTACAGTGGCCATGTGGAAGCGGTTAGTTTTGTGTGTGTGTGTGTGTGTGTGTGTTAGAAATCCCAGTCGCACATAAGCACTTGCAGCAGCTCTCACCGCACCGCTTTGATCCCTCATCACGACCACGCCACTTTCACTCCCTTTCAAAACCTTTAAATATTAATGTCATGTATGTAAATTATGCAATGAAATAAAAGTGCATTTTTTATTTATAAATACAAATATGAAACCCTCGCGGAGAGATACAGTGTTTGAAAATGTATCTACATATATATGTCCACATAGGAAGTGTATGTACTGTCACCATCTCAGTGTAATACACCGTGGAACATGACAGTAATGTATTCACACCACTCGCTCGCAGAGCAATTACTGGAAATAAATGTAATCTTTGACCACTGAAACAATCACGGCAATGATGGCTTAAATTCAATTCAGGTTAACCACAAGGTAAGAAAAAAAAGTAATTATTGAAAATATTCAATTAATTCTTAATAGTTTTAAGAAGAGACCGAGCAGCCTTTTAGTCCTTTAGATACAGGCTCTAAGAAGCTTTCAAAGGGGAAGACGGTGAAATTAAATGTTTTCTATCTTCCTTTTTTTTTTTTTTTAAGATGCCGCTATGCTTGAGGTTTTAATGAAATTACAGAGTGTTATGTTCAGAGAAGATTGAAATCTATGTTCTAGGAGAAAATCAATAACTGCAAGCAGAGGCCCTGCTAAAGGATGTATCGTGACTAATACAAAAAAACAACAAACATGCAAACATGCAACAAACATACATGTATATATGTGTATATGTATGCCTATATGTGCACATATATGTGTGCATGTGTTTGTGTGTGTCTGTGCGTGTGTGTGCATGTACATAAAAAATTAAAAAGCAAATCACCACATTAATTTGTTTTCCATCAGTCCAAGGAGGGATCATTTATATGCTTTCTTTCTGTCTCATTATACTTTCTAATCAAGACTCCTTTTAAAAGCTGCTTTTTAAAGGAGACAGGCTGTTTGCCCTTCCCCCCATCATACTTGCTTTGCAGTCATTGTACTTGCACTTATTATGCTACAAAAGACTGAGCCAGGCTGACATTTCCATGGTATGGATAAGAGCCTGGTATGCGAGGCTTCTGTGATAATGACATTGCTTTGAGCTCGCTCTCCCCCTATGCGTTCCCTCATCAACATTCTCCAATACAATTAAAATCCCAGCATCTCCCTGCTAGGGTGACAAACGCGTCAAATCATTTCCCCCCACGGTCGGTGTTCGTGATGAGCTGAGCGGGCTTGTCTGTTCCTGCATCTCTAAGAGCAATGAAAAAAAAACTGACCCCCGGTTCCTCAGGAGGAAGATGGAGGAAATCAATGAGCTCAAGAGACAGCGAGTGGCCACATAAACCTGCTTTAAATTCCTAAAGCTGAATAAGGATTTTTCCACATCTTTAATTCAGGAGTGTCTGAATGACTTTGTCTCTTAAATGACTCCCACACCATACAATTACCAGGAGCGCCTGTTCTCTGCAAAAACCCCTTCCTGATATGAGAGGAACTCGTCAGTCATTTACAGCTGGTATTAGGGCCATTTAGACCTTTGGATTTAAATTTTTAAATCAACATGATCTGCACTTTAATTAGAGGCCAGAGTGATCATATTCGTTCCTATTCAGTGTTGCTAAAGGACTTTTTAATAATAATTCTTCCATGCATTAATAATAATTTCCTTCACATGCTTCATGTCTCTGTAGCATTTGTAGCTTCAATCTTTCAAAATTACTATGTTGTACATGAGCGTGTGTAACATTTCAACACCCCACTCTCAGGTTTCTACTGGTGGATACCTAAGCAACATGTTAGCTCTTTTTTGTACCCAGAGCCTACAACCCTTTCATCCATCTCCTCTCCTCTATCTCAGTCTACCCCCCAAAACCACTCAAGGTCAAAAGGTCTCCTATCAGCCTGTTAGTGACCGTTCTCATAACAGACACCCCCCAACACAGGTCTTCATTTGTCCCCATAACTGGGTCTGTTAGGTCCAGTGTAATTTTCTAAATTGCGAATGATACATTTTATTTAACATTTAAGGTGTAATAAAAAAAACACAAATCAGTTTTCAAATAGTCCGGTAGAGTTGGGATTGAGATAAACAAATACCACTATATTTTTGTGACTGATTATTTTTTGATTGTATGTGCTACAAAGCCCAGAATAATATATATATATATATAAATAGTTAAAAATAATAGTTACAAATTACCTGCTTAGCTCACATTATCTATCTATACCTGCATTGTTTAATGTATTATCTATCTATACCTGCTATGCTCAGTTTATTATCTATCTATACCTGCTAAGCTCAGTTTATTATCTATCTATACCTGCTAAGCTCAGTTTATTATCTATCTATACCTGCTTAGCTCAGTTTATTATCTATCTGTACCTTCTCAGTTCAGTTTACTTTCTATCTATACCTGTTTAATTCAGTTTATTTCTTATCTATACCTTAGTTCAATTTTATATCTATCTATATATAACCACCAGGACAGTTGGTGGCCTGGGGGTTAGGGAGCTGCGGTCAGAAGGCTGTGGGTTCGAACCGCAGGACTGCTAGTTGCACCACTGATGCATCCTTGAGCGAGGTTCCGTCCCCATGCACTGCTCCCCGGCCGCTGTGTTCCTGGCTGCCCACTGCTGCTGCTTCACTCTGTGAATGGATTAAATGCAGAGAAGAATTTTGTGCTGTTCGCACTGCATATACTGTGCTGTCTTCACGTATGACAAACGGACACTTTGCACTTAGTTCAGTTTATTATCTATCAATACCTGCTTAATTTGGTTTCTTAGCAAATCTATGTATACCTGCCTAGTTCCGTTTGTTATCTATCTACACCCGCTTAATTCAGTTTATTATATATCTATACCTGCTTAATTCAGTGTATTATATATTTATACCTGCTTAGTTACGAAGTGATCTCTCTCTTCTCAGATTTAGTCGTTAATTTCTTATGTTTTAGGTGATTAATAAAGCGTTTAAGGGATATTTAAGGTCGTCAGTGAGTGTGGGAGAAGTTCTGGTGGATGAGTGACTGGGAGCGGGTGTTCGTGTGTGTGTGTGTGTGTGTGTGTGTGTGTAGACGGCACAATGACGTCACGGCCGTTCCTTAGAACTGCAGCCGAATGAACCGTGAGCAGAGTCTCCTTTAATCTGGAGACTCAAACACAAACACACACACACACACACACACACACACACATACAAACACACGCAGTGTTCAGTCCCTTCCTGACATCTGCTACCGGTGTCGATCTCGACGAACAAACAAAAAAGACCCTGGTTTTCTCCCTGGTACTTTAACGGCAGCGGTGTGAAAGTGTAAACAGAAGGTGAGTTTGTCTTTCACTTTGTGTTACATTTCATGATAACATTATTTACTCTTGTTTGTTTGTTTTTTTTCTCGGACCGTTTAGTTTAGCCAGGAGTGATAGTTTTGTGTACGGCATTAAAATAAGTAAAGATATAGGCTACTCGACTCCACTATGATGAGGAACCAACTGCAAAACTGGCCAAAGTCAATCAGGTACATTAAAAAAATGTTAAAATATAAGAAATAAGATGGCATGTCGTCTCCATTTTAATTAACGTAGGGATTAAGGAGTTATACTGTTAATACTGGGGGTCAAAGCATCGATAAAACTTGTTTTAGTGTTGTGTTTTGGTGCATCTCTTCGTTGTGAAGTCTCTTTGTGTGCTGCTGAGTCTTCGTGTGGTCGGACACTTACAGGAAGGACAAAACTCGGGTTGGTTTTGGATTAGACTGTGATTAGAGACGTGAACTAAAACATACGAATGGTACTTTCTTTCTTTTATTCCGTCTATATCGATTTATGAGTTTAAGTTTCGTTTTATTCAGTGTAACGTAAATGCCTCTTCAGTGCTGCGTTTCGTTCTGTTTAAATGTTATCAGATTTTTAACGACCTCGTTAGGACCGTCCTTTAAAAGCAAACGGGGTAAAGAAGCAGGTTTCTTCTGGATTTTGTCTTATCTTCATGAGTTAGTGAGAGAATTTTACAGTTTCGCTTCTCTCTTTTGTTTAACTGTCCTCGTCTTTATCTTTTGTGTGTCTTCCTGAAGGAAGCTGCGGCGTGGAGGAGTTGTTTAAATGACCGTGTGTGTGTGTGTGTGTGTGTGTCCGTTCCTGTGCACTCCACCAACGGTCTTTTCAGTTGATCTTCTGTCACTTTTGAACAGTTTACGTTCAAAACTTTGAGTGTCCGGAAGTTTGTGGACACCTGCTCGTCCAACAGTTTGGTAGTTTGTTCTGCTTGCAGTAACAGCCTCTACTCTTCAGGGAGGGCTTTACGAACGTTGCTGTGATTATTTGATTGCATTCAGCCACGAGAACATTAGTAAAGTCAGATACTGATGTTGGATGATCAGTTCTAGATGTCAAACTCCAGGTTATCTCAGAGGTATTGGATGGAGCTCCATCACTCCAGAGAACACAGCGTCACTGCTTTAACAGTCCAGTGCTGGTGGGCTTTTAACCCCTCTAGTCACTGAGCATTTGTAAATTATAAATTTTAAAATGGATTTTTACAAGCTTTTGGACATAATATATCCTCAGTTGTAATTATCTGCAACCCTTTATACACTTAATCATGGTATAGTTACTGCTACTGGAATGGGCAAAGTCATGCTTATCCTTACAGCAACAGTGAGAAAAAAATCAGGAGATAACAGATGAGCTGTGACCCCTACAGATGATCTACATATGTGAATATATGTTATGTCCCTGATGATGTTGGAAGTGATTCAGATTGAAAGTTTTGGGACTTTAGGTTTATTTGGAGATTAAGATTAATGTCCTGAATTGCAACAGCTTTTATTTTACAGCTTTTATCAACTTAGTGTCTCCTTCTCGGGACCTGTTTGTCTATAGTGTGTATTCTTTTCAAAAGAGTAAGATTCTTTTGAGTCGCATGCTCATCTTTAAAGCAGGAAATTGTGTCGTAGGCTAAAGTGAGGCTGATCCGCGAAACAGGTTTAATTTCCAGAGTCTCACTAAGTTGAGTGAGGTAGGGTGTAGTGGTAGTGCCTGAAATCCTCCTTTGGTGAATATGATCTTTCTGCGTGTAATTTGAAGCACCTGTTATCCAACACAAGCCCTTATAGTACACTATTACATAAATGTGTTTTGTTTTATAAATCGGTTTTATTGTGCTTTTAGGGTTAATATTCAGTGTTCCAAGCGCTATTCTTAGTTGTTTGGTTTGTGAATGTATGGCGAGGGTAATGTAGGGAAAGGAGCATCTGTTCTGCTGAGCGTCCTGATGTGCTTTCCCTCCTCTTCAGGGAGAACAGCTCGCCACTCTGATGCATTGACTTGACAGCTGCTTGATTCTGTGGAGATGCTTGGAAACCATTAGTGGAAATGAATTGAAACCTCCCCCTTCCTTTTTTTCTTGCTCACACAGACACACACACATGCACGCACACACACACACACAGGCTTGCTCACTTACTAAGGCACACACGCACTCGCTCACTCACAGTTTGTAGTGCAAACAAATGGCTATTGTTGCTTTTTACGCCGAAGCATCTGAACACAAAAGAAGGTCCTGATATACTCGTTGTAGTACCTCAGCTGGAGAGAGAGAGAGAGAGAGAGAGAAAGAGAGAGCAAGTGAGGGAGTGAGCAGAGTTGTCATGGCATGTTTTGTGGTTTAATTTTTTTCCCTAGGAGAAAAAAATGCGGTACCTTCACACGACTCCCTCCATGCGAATCTGTGAAACAGAAACATGTGCAAAGGTGAAATTACAAAGTGGGTGGCCTCTCTGCAGATTCACTCAATATGACGTACCTAATCTAAATTTAAAAGAATGCCAGATTCACTGGGACCATTGATTTTTCAGCAGTGCTCTTTCTTAGCTGGCGTAATGCAAATGAACTTGTCCCTTCCAGTGGTCAATATTCCTGCTGGTAAGTAATAGCAAAGAGCTGCAAAATGAGAAATGGTCATAGAGAGCCTTCCTTTTCGAATGTAGCCCATCCTTTACACAACTCGAAGAGCGCGGCAGGCCAGATAGGCTAAATCATATTATAAATGGCTGGTGGTGGGGAGGGGTGTCATCGCTGCCAATGAATCAACCAATAACTAGATGCACAGCTAGAAGGTCATCACATTTCCCTCATATTTATTCAACAGTGTTGTCCTTGAGAATGCTCTCAGAATAAGGAAACAATAACGTGCTACTGCAAATCCCTGGACTCTGCAGTCAGTTATTTAAGATTATGAAAAATAACGCCGTGCCGTTTGAATATGCTGTGCTCCCAGAGGTGCTGTGACCTCAAAGGTATAGAAGTAGGCTGGTGCTTGGTAAAGCACTTTTTTAATTCAAACCCTTATTCAAAGTGTTTTTTTTCTTTTTAAAAGCTCAGAAATTGAATGCAACACTAATTAGCAAGCAGCCCGACACATTTAACAACTCTCACATTTACTCTGACCCTTGCTTTGCATTGTGCAATGTGGTGGCCGCAGTGCCAAAGCTGGTTTTGGTGTCATTCGCCAGGTTTGCTATTCACTGTCTGTTACGGAGATCTCACTCAGGGTTTGCTTAATGTAGATGGCACTCACTGGCAAGGAGAATAACATGTGACTAGACCTTAAGTGGGTCAAGGCATTACTTTGGTGAGCATTTACCTGGGTCACCTGAGAAGATAATAGTTGTATGTTTAATTATTCTGAGCTCTGTGAACAGCATCTTTGAGAGTTTGTGTTGTTAAATTGAGTGGCTCGTACGTATTTCCTATCCACAAAAGGAATGGCTAAAAAGGGAGGACACGGTGTATTTAGGTTTGTTTAGGATGAACCCATCGGAAATCATGTCAGCTGGTTTATTGAGGGATTTTTTTTCCTGCATATTTTTTTCACTATGGAAGCATCTCACATCTAGCTCCCCCTCCCTTCTCCTCCCCTCTTTCTTTCCTTTGCTCTCATTAATCAGAGCCGTTGCTCTCCTGCTGTGGAGGCCAAGAGCTTCAACAGTGTGACAGGTGCCTGTGTGTGTGTTGGTTCTCTGGCCTCTATCTTGGCTGCATGAAGACAGCCCAGCCCTGGGCCTTCGCAGTCAAACCCTGGAGGTTAATGCTGTATAATTCAGTGTCCCCTATTTGTTTTTTAGATTGATGTGCCAGATCATTAAAGCCTTGGTGCATGTCCGTTTCTAGGTCAGGGATGACACTTTTTGATTGGTTAGGTAAAAAAGGTATTACTGTGAGATGGGGTGATTATTCTCTCTCTCTCTCTCCGTCTTTCTCTCGCTCTCTCGTCACTGATGTCACTGTCACCCCGCTCTCCATCTATTTCTTCCTCTCTTGTAGATGGTTGTGATGTTTTGTGAGCTGAAGCCTCCTACTGTGTAAATGGGTGTGATATTTAAAATGCCAGTAGTTTAGGCTGTTTGTCCTCCTGCTACCCTCCATTAGCATCTCGGAGTGGAATAGTGCATACCATACTCACAAGAATTGATGAGAGAGAGAGAGAGAGAGAGAGAGAGAGAGAGAGAGAGAGAATGAGAGAGGATGCAGTGAGTAAGGTCTTGCATATTCATAACCAAAGGACAGCTGCTTTCCCTGGGAGCCCAGAGGCTCAGTACCTATTATAAACCATTCTACACACACACATGCACACGCACACATACACACACGCACTCATGCACACACACACACACACACACAAACACACACACACACACACACACACACACATACACACAGACTGTGCTTCAGCAAGCATATCCCTGTCTTATTTATTGATCTCACTGCATTTAAAATCTGGTCACTCCTGCCACAAAGCCTCTCTATTTTAGCTGTGCTTGCAGCCGCCTCTGCAGGCACCAATTTTAAATATTTAATTTTCTCTTAACGCAGCATGAAGTGATGGAAGAAGAAAATGACAGAGTCTGTTCCTGAACAAGTGGGAGGTGGCCAGGATCTATCAATACATTTTAGAAATGGAACAATAATGGTCCGGTTTGCTCTTTGTCTACGTGCACACTGAATATTCCCTTACTTGTCACTGTAGAAGTGTGTGTTTTTGTCTAGATTGGACTAGGCTAGTTGTAATTCAGACAGAGTGAGAATGGAATGGACAGCAAATACATACACTAGAAACTAGGGTTGGGCCAACTGACAGAGCTATTGTCCGTGACTGACTGTCATCATGATGTTGAGCTCAGCATCTCTCCCCCTCCCACTGATAAATATGTGTTTTAAGGAAAACCAGAGAATAAATTAAAAAGATGGGTTCTAATTGTTTTGAAGCTCCTTGCGCCTGATTTACTGAAGGGTGTGTCTTTATTTATATTGCTAAACTGAGGATTTAAATTTACCTAGTTTCCTATACTCTGCTATATCTGTCCTAAACAAGTCATCCCTAATTGTTATATTGTTATTAATGATTTTTCTTCACATCCTTAATTACACTCTTCAAGAATTTCTTTTGGTAGGTAGCGAGAAACAACATACTCTGCTACTATTGCACTTTGTACTTTTAGCAAAAGTATCTTGTGTATCTTTGTGTATGTTACATTAGCATAAATCCTGTATACCACTTCAGAAGTGTAATACCTACATTATTTAATCACCATGACAAATAATATATATATTTTTTAATAATCAGATTTACATCTTCTTAAAGAGCTAGATTAAATAAAGGGTATAGGGAGGAGAGACCGGATGAGGATGGGTTGTGTTTGGGCTCAAATGTGTTTAAACAGAAACAGAAATTATTGATTATTTAATAATTATAGTAATTCAGTCATTATAGTAATTTAAGTTATAAATGAAGGTACCTTTACAGGATTAACCTGCAAGATCTCCCTGATAAAATGTCATTTGTTTCATTTTGGGTGTGTGAATTCTCCTCAGACACCAGGAACCTGTGTGACTCCCAAAAACTATTACAGCTGCATGTCCCAAAGAAACTTGAGAAGACAGAGCTTCTTCTGGTGGCTGTTTCCGCCAACGAAATGGTTATTAGACAATTGGACCATTTCTGCAGACCCTCCCTCAGGGAGTGGGGTGGTTGTGTTGTCACTTTCTTTAAATGATGGCAGAGAGTAACTTGGCTGTAACATTAGCCAACTCTGCCAGTGTGACACTTCAAAGAGTTTCAGGAGAAGACCTTTCATTGAGGGGGCCTGGCAGTGACCTTCTTTACTCCCCCCCACAGGGCTTGGGCTGAAACGTTAGAGCAGAAAAGAAATAACACTCCAACTTCCACGCTCTGCAGGCTGGCTGAGGTGACCTGGCAGGAGAGGCCCATCGTGCAGGAGCGCCATTTAATGTGGGGGATGTGTCCTCTCTTTTTTATTGGGCTGGTATTGATGTGTTGCCGCTGCTACTGGTTGTTGCACTTTGATGGAAATCTTCAGAGCTCCTTCAGGCTAGTGCAGCTCCCTGGCGGAAGGCAAATGTTTAGAGCTAAATTAAGCAGGCTGCAGGAGAGCGCTAGCAGCGGTGGCTTTTCGGAAGCAGCATGTTAGGCTCCGGCCGCTCGCTGGGTTCAACAGCTATCCGTCACTCAGCTGTCAGTGTGCCACAGTGTTGCGCTCATCATTCTGCATGCTCAACCTGCGAGAATTGAAGATCCAGACTCCAGAGCAGGTTGATGAATTTGAATGAAAAAACACTATATAAAAACAGTCAATCATTTGAATGGTGTAAATGCAGGCAGGACTTAGAGCGCTCTCACTCTACAGATGTGCTCCAGAAGTGCCTTGAAGCTAGACACCCAGTAAGGAGTATTGACTCTATTTCTCTCTTTGCAATCACTTAAATAAGACAGTTGTGTTGTTAGTCTTACTTAATTTGACTTGTTGAAACTTCAGTGCCTTTTCAGTTGCATCCCTCTCTTGTGTCCACTAGTCTTCATCAAAGAACATTGTCTTGATGTGTCTTGCATTGTTGTATCTTTCCAAAGAGTATCGGACTGAATTAGATGGTTTAGTAGTAAAAGGTATAAGACAGATGTACTTGCATTCAAATACATGATATGTACTAATGATGGGAAATATGTAGATGTTTATGTGACTATTAAAGGACAAGCCTAAAGTGGCCAAATTGGCTGATTAGCTATCTTGCTTTCTTGCTGGCAATATTTGGTTGTTGTAATAATAAACAAACAGTCCTTACTGCTGTCTTCTAAAGTTTCTATACCACCAGTCTGATGTTAAAACTTGTTGTTTTTATAAGAAAACAACGTCTGCTTTCATTTATTTACATAGTTTTCTGTTAATCCAGCGATTATCTATTTGGTATTGTGGCATATACATACACTTATAATATACTCTCGGGGGTGATTATGTAATAACTGTGACAAGCCTAGATGTCATCAGTACTTAAAGACCACAGAACAACAGTATGTTTATTATAAATAGTGCTTATTTATTCGTGTTTAATTAGATTTTTTTCCCACAGTCACTGACTGATACTGAGACTGTTTTGATGTTTTGGTGACACTACTGTTTATTTTTGTCTGTTTCAACATGCCAAATCTCAGAAAAATGTAATATTCTGATATATTTTGTGTATCGGAGAAATGAAGATCTTTAATGCTATCTGCGGGGGGGACGAATCAGCAGGGTCGGGGGTCTGGGCTTGGCATCCCAGTCTCAATTTGAGCGTGTTCTCAATAAACTGGGGTCTCCCTTGCTCATGACTGTGTCTCTGGCGTCTTCAGCTAATTCTCACAGCTGTTACAGTATATTTCAGCGCAAGTCAGTAACTTACAACGGCAGATAGATGTTTTTTGTTTGTTTTTTGACCTGTCAGTTGGGGGGGGGGAGGGGGGGGCGGTTCTGAGGTCTGATCGAGGGCGGAAGGGGGGGGGGGGCACATCCCCCCA
>JBBPCY010000002.1:17421740-17431969 GCA_037974405.1 Brachyalestes nurse | reverse complement strand
CTCTCTCTCTTTCTCTCTCTCTCTCTCTCTCTCTCTCTCTCTCTCTCTCTCTCTCTCTCTCTCTCTCTCTCTCTCTTCCACTCTCTCTCTCTTTCTGTGTGGTTGTGTGTGTGCGTGATGCTATTTGATCTTAGACCACTTCATACAACTCACAGTGATGATGTGTGTTATAATCTCTCACTCTGCAGTTGACCTATATTTATCTTTTGTCCGTGATTACTCTGGGATTGATGTGAGAAGGTTTGATTGTGATCCATAAGCACAACTGAATGGCAGAATGTTTGTAAGTAGCTACAAAAGCAGTTTTGTAGGCAAATCATATTTCAAAGAAGATTTGTGCTCATTCTTTCAAAATCTCATCCCCTCCCTCACCCCCCAACCTGACCTTGGCTTCTTTTGGTTGCTGTTGCCAAGTACAGCTTTCACAGTTCCACTGATGT
The DNA here is from genome assembly GCA_037974405.1 of Brachyalestes nurse. Taxonomy (NCBI): domain Eukaryota; kingdom Metazoa; phylum Chordata; class Actinopteri; order Characiformes; family Alestidae; genus Brachyalestes; species Brachyalestes nurse. Next base: position 17,431,529 of record JBBPCY010000002.1, on the reverse strand, counting down.
GTTCCACCAGAGACTGCAGAACATTAGGAAGGTTAAGGTTGTTTTACACCTAACATTTGTCAAGGGCAGGTGTGTAAGGAGGTCTGACGATATGGTCTGGAGTGCAGCTTTAATATGTTTCTGGTGTGGGGTTTTCTGGAAAATAATACTGTACAGAATGTAAGCCTGAGACCATGACACCCATGCATGTTCTCTTAATGAGCTGCCAAGAATGCCCTATTTATTAACTATTAGAAGTACCTTTGGAGTGTCATAAAGTCTTAGAGGGAAGCTTTAATTTCAAACTGACTTTTCTATTCCTCATACAGACACCTGACCTATATCTAGAGATTGAGATATTTTAAAAATGAGAATTTTATAATTGTAAGACTGTAAGATATTTTGACCATCAGAATACCTAACATGTAGGGTGTACTTTTGTTCTTTTCAGTTAAATCCAGCCTGCAGGAGTGTTATGGCCACTGTGAAATGTCATTTCCTTCTTCCTTCATTCTTAGTAGGAATATACTGATGTGGTAATTCTGCACCAATATTGATACAATATTTTCATGCACATGCCTGTTGATACTGATACTGGTGTAATTGCCAGGAAGAACAGATGGATACGATTGGAGAAATGTAAATATTTATTTAATAAATGCAGTAAAATGAATGGTATAAAATGTAATTTTACACAGTGGCACAGCTGGAATATTATCCAAATCTAAACATCAGTTATTTGCTGAAAGATTACGATTCTAATAATATTGTGTGTCCCTACTTCTTTATGATACCGAGATGACTGTTGTGATTGAGTTTACAATCATATACCTTTTTTACCTGCTGCAAACTAGGACTGCACAAGAAAAATCATACTACAGTGGGGTTCTTTTCATTACTCAGTGCGTTTTTTAAGAAGAGTGTAGATTCTGTAGACCTCAGCAGGCCTGGAACACTCACAGCAGCACTGCAGTGATAGCACACTGACTGCGGTGGGTGTGTCATGGGATCACAGTTAAATAAAGTGCAATTTAGATCAGAATCTGCTGTAAAACAGGATAGCGACTGCTACATCCTGCTGTTGATTTTGAATGTTTAGTGACTCAGAGCATGCAGTAGACTAAAGTTTAAATAAATTATAATTAAAGTCAAGACATCACTAAAGAAAATGCCTATATCAGAAGTATTCAAAAATTACTCAAAGTTTTTCCTGTTATTTAGAGTTTGTTTGTTTAATACTTCATTAAGCAATTTCTTGATATGCTTGTGATAGCTGTTATATTCATCCCAGAGCTGCTGTTATACCCACTGCAAGTTTTACTATGTAAGAATGTTGCAAATATATGTTTTTGTGTGGAAAAAAGTTAGAATTGTATGTTTGCATTTAGTGGCTGCAGGTCAACCTGTATACTTTAGAGCAGATGAATTTTGGAATGTATTTTACCTATTTACTAATAATGTTTTGGACAATTCCTGTACAGGACATTTTTATTTAATACTAAATTGTTGTTTTTGTACCATTTTTGAAAACTCCCCTCTGTTCACTTCATGTGGTAAAACGTGATTTGACTAAAGGTTACATTGTTTATTCAAGACCAGATGGTATAGTGACCGGTCTCGGTATCTGAATGGACTCACCCCTTCCTGGAAACTCGGTTCCGTTCTCAATGTCCAATGTTAAAAGCATACCAGCAGTCTCTTACTCGTCATTTAGCTAACTCAAGGGCATGTCTGGGGCTAACCTTGCTTGTGAATTTTAATGGTTCTCAATCAAAGCAGATGAGTTAAATGAGAGACACTCTGTTTCAGTCATTGCTGCTGAATAAAAATGATTTCACTGTATGACTTTTTAGCCAGGTACAGCTTAAGAGCACGTGTTCTTTTAATTCAATTCCATGGTTAGCAGAAAGGAGATGAGATTTGAAGGCTATCTGGTATGCTCATGAATTGAGACTTGTTCCATGACCAATTGAGAACATGCTGAATTAAAACATCGACCACACTGCGGAATATTGGAATTAGCTGTAGCTGGTTTATTCATTTATTTAGCAGTAATTGTATGCACATGTAAGTCCACAAAGACCAGCTTGCCTGTCGTGTGCTCTGTAAATTCCATTGTAATTGGTTTGAAAGGAACAGGGAGGGGGCTCTGTTTAAGTCATAAGCGTGACTATAATGAACCTTGTGGTTGTTTTTGTCTAATTTTTTTTTCTGACACACTTTTTTCCCCCACTTTCATAGCTCATTTTGTAAAATCAGGACTGTGTACCCTTCTGGGCTTTTCTGCACTCTGCAAAAAGTGCAAGTGAAAATTTCCTTCGCTACATATTTTGTATTTTGCTTTGTGTGCAGGCTATTCTCTGGAGCCCATGTTCACTTCATTATGAATGCAAATTCCACACACTGAAGAAATCGAAGGACTGTAAGGTTACACTAGCTCATATTAACCTGAGATAATTACATTTTGTTTACTGCCTCAGAATTTAAAAAAAAAGTCTCGCTAATATTTTTCAGAAACAAAATGCCTGGGTGATTACTGGAACATTTCTGTATATTACTGAATTAGAACTGTAAATGTAATTCAATGTTGATCATTAATGCGGTAATAAATTCTTGGAATGGGTTATATTTAGATGACATGTGGCGTTTAATGTAATTGCTGGCAGAAGAATAAGATTCCTAGCTGATTTATAGCGAGAACATATTTATGTGGACAGTTACATTAGACTATGTTGTGCATCGCTGCATGTGACCTGAGTCCAGCTAAGCATTAGTGCTCTTTCTGGTGCGCTTTTAATATAATTCAATATTGTGGTACTGTTAAGCCTCGTGAAAAACCTGGAAAATGGTGACATTCTGTGAAAGAGATATAGTGGCCATTATCTTGTCACTATCTTGGCTGTGTGCTAAAGCATTCTTTATGCTGATTCCACACTTATGTGCAGTGCCATGGGGCGGACAAGCTGGGAAAAATATGACACTTAAAGACATTTTCAAGAAATGTAATATACATCACAGTAGTACTTCTTATGTTTCTGAATTCAGTTAAAAGTGATTAATCATGCTGTCTTTTTAATTTAACACGCAACTGATCTTTTAACTGATGACCATATGTACTGAGGCTGGTCCAGGATATTACAGGCTTTAGACTTCGTTTGGCACTTCCAAAAGAGTCCTTGAATACTCTCTCAAAATCAGCATTACAAAAACATATTTTTACCATATATGTACAATTTTGTTACTGCAAATATACATCCAGGAGGCTGCTCATGTGCTACATGTTGCTATAGAAGAGGTGATTATGGCCTCTTATTAAAACACAGCTTTATGGGTAATTTAGAAAGGATATAATGGCAGCAATCATCATACTTCTATATTTTAAACTTATCATACCTTCATCCCAACCTCATATCATACATTTTGTGTTGAGCATTGGTGTTGCCACATGTAGGATTTCATCTGTTTTTTGATCTCTACTCTCTTTAGTTTCAATGGATGTGTGAAACGTTTTTATCCACAGTGAGGTGAGATGATGTGGATGGCTAATTAATAAAACCAGCTTTGATTTTTTTTCTTTTTTTTTTTACAACCACTGTCCTTATTCAAGTGTATTGTAGATTAGATCACAGATTTTGTTGCTTGAAAAAAGGCATAGCTTTCTAATGCTAAATATAAAATTGAATACAACATAATGGGAAAAAAACACTCATTCACACGATTCAGGTCAGCTCTAAAATCTATTATATGCTCAGAAAAGCTCATTGTGTGCTGGAATCTATCACTGTAGTTGTCCACATGCCCTGGGCAAAATTTGGTTTGGTTTATCTGATTTAATAGCAGGATATGTTTAGGTTTAACTGTGCTGATGGATGCTGTTGGCAACTGCAGGTCAGTGTCTGCTCAAGCATGGAGAATAATATCCTGAAAATGGAGAGGAGGGGTGGATGGGTGTAGTGCCACTTAGCTTCTGTCGTTTATCCAGCTCAAAATGTTGGCATCTTCTCGGTGTGCAAATATGTGGCCTTTATCTAATTTTTGACAGCCTTTTTTGATTGTGTATTGTTTTTTCTAATGTATTTTAATTATTTATTCATTTATTTTACCATTTATATTTCAGATAAAAAACAAGATTCACATTACTTCTGTGTAAAAACAATTTGTGAGGCGCTAGCTACCATTAGATTAGCTACCATCCTATTACACCACTATGTATATATGAGTGTAACAACGGTAATGTGGTAACGGGCTGGGGCTGAAATAGCAGGAGGACATGGGGCTGTTCCTGATTTGCATAGTCATGCATATTCATTGGGTTTTTTTTAGAGTAAAGATATAGACACTTCTTAAACATTTAGACATAGTAGTTCTTAAGCAAGCACGCATATTTAACTTAGTACTCAATTTAATCTTAGTACTCAGCATTAAATATTATAATGATTTCATTTACACATTAAAGAGTAATTTATCTACTTTCATCAAGAAAATGTGTGCGAGAGCAAAACAGTACAGTAGCAATTAGCTGCAGCTCTGGTTTTTTTTTTTGTTGAGCTGCATCTGGGACAACAGAAAGAACAATAACACTGGTGGGGGAAGTCAAGCAGAGCTGAGAACAAGATCATTTGAAGAGAAAATAACTCCAAACGCTTTAGCCAAATGAGCCCTTCGGGTGAAACCTGTACTCTTGTTGGTTTCTGCTGTAGGTTTAATAGCCCAAGGCTCTGTTTGCAGCTTTCTGTTATTTGGATTGCTTTACTAGGTCCATGCAGGTGGCTACAACTGACTTTTTTTCTCCTTTTCTCTCCTTTTTTGTTTTTTGAGAGAGAGAGCGAGAGAGAGAGAGAGAGAGAGAGAGAGAGAGAGAGAGAGAGAGAGCACTCTTTCTAAGAACACAGATTTGTTTTTATCCTCCAGGCTGTGTTTGCATCCTTGTCTTGTTGCTAAGGTTTGTGTTTTTCAACTTCCATATTCTTAGGCAGTTAAGTGCCTGTCTGCCACATTTTCAATAAAAAGTCTGTGTTAATTAAAGTTTAAAACCCTTATTCAAGGTCTTTTTTTTGTTTGTTATACAAGTATTCATACAGATGTCAATGTCAATTCCTATGTGCTTCTCTTTTTTTAACAACCGGACCTTTATCTATTTAATTTGCCTTTTAAATGGTTGCTACAACATTTAAAACGTGTTAAAAGTGTTACCGTTTTATGTGTCTGTGTAAAGACCCAGACCAGGTGCCGCAAAGAAAATCTCAATATTAAATACACCACTGAACTCTTCTCTCCTCTGTCTGCCCTCTCCTTGTCTTCTGTTGTGTGTTAACTCAATACCTTATACAAGACTACACAAGCCTAACTGTGTTTGTCTGTCCTTGAAAGAGCTCCCTGCAAGTTTTGTGTCCTTCACACAGAACTCTCTTCTAAATCTATATTAGGCTTTAATCCAAACATGTGAAATGAAAGCATTAGCGCAAATGAAGGGGTCATCTTCTTGAATGAGATTTTAATTACCCAACCAGACCTGTGCCGGTTTCGAAGAGAGGCCAAGGCAGTTGACCAAGTGGAAGAGCTTAAGAGAGGCTATAGGACAAGCTTTGTTTAGCCTCTGATGTAGATATGTGAGAAAGGATGCAGAGAGGTATTTTGAGTTGTAAGTGCTGTTTTATTCAGCATATTTATGACACACCTATTGACATCATGCAAAATATAATTTCAATTTTTAAAACTGTGTAACTTAAGCAGTGCATGACATCTCTTGGTTTTTAAAAATATATGAATAAAACATCAAAGAAAAATACAAACCATACTAAAGGAAGCAGACAATGCTTCTATTATTTTAAAATAATTTTACTGAGCATATTTATTTGCAGCCCTCTCAGCCCTTCAGCATCCCATAGGAGATCATTTGTTCATTTTCTGCAGTGTGTTCAACAGCAGGGAATTAGGTAAAATACATTCCTGGGTGAAGTACTCTGCTGTATGTGTTAAAATAGTCAGCCTTATCTAAGAATAAGCAAAGGCAGTTTAGTTTGATTGCAGTATTTTTTCATAATTACCTACATTATTATTACATACATTATAATTAATATTAAACTTTTGGAATTTTTGATAATTGCTCATTCTGAATCCCAATGTTACACAATAGAGAAATACCTGATCACAGTTTCATACAAGTCATGTAGTTTGAAAGGTCACCTTCAGAATGTTTTCAGCTACATAAACTGATATTGTCCTTTATCACTAAAGAAGCATTTTTACCTCTTATGCTTTACTCCATCAGTAATGATGTTAAAGAATCAGTTTAATATTTGTTGATACATTTGTAATTCAGTGACATTAATGCATCAGTCTCTCTCATTTTCCTCCTCTTTCTAGCACTCTCCCTCAAGTCCTCCTCTCTAATGAGTGATTTCTAGTGAAGATGACATTGCTGTGGTTAAGGGTGTGAATTAGAGAAGGGAGAAAGCCCCAGGGGTGGGCTGTTTTTCCGCCGCGCTGCAGAATGAGAGATAACCATTACACAGACAGACCCTTTCCCACCTTCACTCTTCAATCTGCAACTCCTTCTGATGGTCTGTGTTTGCATGTAAAGGCTTTTGTAGTCTGTAGTTCTGCGCTTTCACCCTTTCGTTTATTAGAGATCAGTGTATGAGTACTCAGTTAATTGTCTCAGGTGTCAGTAGTAGAGTAGAAAACTGAAAATACTGCTTAGGTATTCATTATGCTCCAGTCAAGGAGGAAATACACAGGCTGTAAGTTATGACAGTTTTGCGTACATCTGTGATAATGTAATTGTTATTTTATGTTATACATTCTAATATAATATTTTTGTATGATGTGAGATCATGCCAAAGGCAGAGACAGGCAGATGATGACCAACCTCCAGCTGGTGCTGGCTACAGTTACAGTACAAAAAATAATAGAGCCCATACAGACGCACACAGAAACAGACGCACACAGAAACACACACACACACACACACACACACACACACACACACACACATACACACACGTGTGGTGTGTGCCTTCAAGTTGTATATACGTATGTATATATATAAAAATATATACATATATATATATGTATTTCTAATATATCTAATAATACTGATTTTTGTACTGATTTTTTCAGCCGCTTGGATTATATTGCAGAGGTGGGTCGTGCTTCCAGGCAGATGCTCTTTGAAACCCTTATTGTTCCGGCAGTCTCTTCTTTTTTTGTCTTCCCTTTCAAATGCATGTCATCTACATTATGCATATCAGCGCTGAAAGACTCTAGTTAGACTGCTGGTGGAGGTCTACTCTCTCTCTTTTTCTCCTCTCGTCCTTTTTTCCCCCCTCGTTTGTTTGTCTCTCTCTTCTTGTCTCTGCCCCCCCCAACTGAATTTATACATCTCTTTTTTAATGTGACAGCCATACTGCCCCTTCTTCTGAAGCGTAGCTAAAATGCTAATAATTTCTGCAACAGCCACCCCAATAGGCATAAACATGGAATATCAGCCCACTTCTAAATAAATAAGCCTTGTTCAGCACTGTTTCTCGTGGTGCAGACTAATTACCATTATGATCTTTAGAACAATATTACCAAACTCTACCAAGCTGAACTGTGGAGTTTATTACTGCAGTGTGACTACAGTTGGGTCGCGACGCCGCATGGGTGTGCTATATTAGTCTGTTCTCTGCTTTTGATTAAAATTAAATTGAGTATTTGTGCTCCTGTTTCATGGCTCTTTTGTGGATATTACATCTTCATATTGTGTTTATCACCAGTGGATAATCGTGCTGATGTTGCTGAAGACAGAAAAACCATTTCTCGAACCTTTCAGCAGTAAACAAGAAGGCAGAGATGAGCTTTTGTGTCATTTACAATAGTAACATGCTGTTATTGTCTCTTAACAAGTACTTATTTCATGGCAGCATTAACTTGCATGAAGGATGCAGCTGTAATTTTTACTGCTAAGAAATTGTGTAGAAGAAATTGCCTTCTGATCCTAATTTAACCCAATTCAAAGTCTGAAATGAAATTTCAAATGTATCATCCACGGCTGTAATGCAGAACTAGAATCCTAAGAACTGGAAAAAGACAATCATAAACTCATTCTGTGATACTAGATAATTAATTCAGTGTAAAGGAAGTTTCTATAAACATTTAAAGATGTCATAGATCTCAGTGTTCAAATCGGCATGGCAACCAAAGTGTTGAATTTGAATTCTCTATAGTCTGCAGCTTTAATGGTTGATGGTACGCATGTATATATGACTTTTTTAGACAAATCAGTATTTTGCTACATTTTCATTATTTTCTCTTTATCAATATTTCCTCTCTGTGCTAGTGTCTCTTTTGTTCTCCCTCATTCTCCCTCATTCTGTCCTCCCTCATTACCTCTTGGCTTTAATGTTTTGAATAAGGAAATAACTATGATTTGATGTGATTTTCTCTTTTTTTAGGTATTTTATGTGTTGAAAAATGTTTTGATTTATATAACAGATTGGTATTAGTATGGTTTGGCTCAGATAAATAGAGCTTTTAACTACTACACTGGCCCTTTTACAAAAATAACCCCTAAAATCACAATCCTCAGAAAAAAAACAGGCCAGTTTAAGTGTGGGTGTTTCCATAACATAAACCCCTCCTTCCTTCACCCACTTTTGTCTGATAGGACCCACATGCCTAGTTCGCTGACTGTGATTTCTAGGAAAGACATGCCTTCCTCACTTCATTCGCCTTTTTTAACCTCCAGTTTATAGCATGTCCCATAGACATACGCACACTCAGATTACCAGCAGGCTCCATGAAGCTCCCACTCAAAGCGATTTGGAGACCCCATCATACCCTGTGTAATATGAGTCACCCATGTGAAGAAAGATGGAGATACGGAGCTGTTCCTATCCCATTACCTGTCCACGGCTACTACCACAGTGTTAGAACCTGCAGTTAGGGTTGGTCATGGATTGGGACTGCTCTCCTGGTATAAGCATATGCTGAGCTTCTGATTTGTTCCTGCAATGTGGAAGGAATTAAGGAAGGCACAACTTCACTGAAACCACCTGCAAAACATTTCTCCGACTTTACAACCCTCACAACCCTGCATGAGGTGCTGTGTTTCATGGTGGAAATTCCTTTAGATCTGTCACTGATGCACCAGGGCTTTTCCAACAGAAGTTCTCAGACATCATCCCAGCCAGAGTGGAGTAGATCAGAAAAAGTAACCACAACAATATTGTCATTTGTGAGGTGCCTTAGATTGGTTTGAAAGAACACTTAAGCATGAATAAACATTAAAATAGTAAAGTGGTGAGTTTCCTTTCTGAAATCTGATTTATGTCTGGTTAACATTTACAGTTCTGTGAAAGGTTTACTTTGGTGCAGTTTTAAGAGAGGAAAATGTAACAAAATAGTAAAAATGAGATGGTATTAGGTTTGTAATCCACTTTTTGAGACTGCTAATAGTTAACTAAATATTATCAAACACAGTGATTCCATGATATATTAAGAACTAGGGATGCATGATATAATAGTGTATTGTTTACCAACAAAAGCTAAAATTTGATCATTATTATCATTAATAATGATCATTATGGAAGTCTAACTGATAGGTTAGCCTGCACACATGGTGATGCATTAAAAATAAAGATGTGTGAGTATAAAGTAGAGGTAATCTATTAATCTATTTAGATGTATATAAAATTAAACATAAGTAGTCAGACTATTATTTCTTAAATTATATATATATATATATATATATTAGGGCTGCACGATATTGGGAAAAAAGTACATTGCGATATATTTTTCCTTTGCGATATATATTGCGATGTGTAC
>JBBPCY010000002.1:17374535-17398749 GCA_037974405.1 Brachyalestes nurse | reverse complement strand
TGGGAGGGCTCTTTGAAACCCTAAGACCCTCAGCTATTGGTTAAAGAAAAGAAACTGACGTGAAAATCCTCCTATTCGTGGGTTCGTGGAACTGAGTGTTGCGAATTCAGTTTTGTATCGTATATCGTTACAGCCCTACTAATAACTTAATATGGTGAACACTGATGCGTTGAACCCCTGCCCTAATGTACATCCGATAAATGTAAAATGACTCAGTTATAAGGCATTTACTCTTTTATTAAATGTACTTTATTCTATCTGTCTTCAGGAACACTTCAGACTTGCATTGATCCCACAGCTGAAGGAAGCGAGTAAACACCTGAAGAAAAGCACACTTCATGACGGCCATAAGCTCCAGTCTCCCCGCGGCAATCATCAGCACTCCAACTTGTTCCTGTCCTCCACCGCGCTGGAAAACCCCCATCCTAATGGGGTCATCCCGAGCACTGTGCAGGACGCTCCACTGGATCTCATCACTAAGCCTCGTCCTTGCAGCTCCAAAGCACCTGATAAACCTGTACTAGCAGCAGTCAATACCTTCAACACGCCCATCAACCTGACCACTGGAACCAAGGAGCATTCCTCTGGACTCACTTCCCCAAGCCAGGCTTCGACTTCTCCAAAGGTAGCCTCAAGAGCAGCCCAGAGAAAGGCCTCCAGGCCGGTGCACAGGCCAGGGACTCACAGCCAACTGCTCCAGTCCCTGGTAGAAGTGTTCAGAAGAACAGAGTCAGACATTACCAGCAGCAAAGACTCAGATGACTCTGCAATGGATGATGATGACGCAGAGGATGAAGATGACAGGGATTCAGATGACAGTCTAACAGGTAAACTAACAGGTAGTTGATCGGCCATAACATGTTGCTTCTTTAGATTTATATGTTATCATATGATCTCAGAAATAACAAACTTGAGCTTACTTTACTCAAAGCTGTTTGGAGTGTGATATTTTCGCCATATAGCTTGTATAATGTTGACTGGTGAGGTATAATTTCAGTTTTTTGTTAGCTGGACTAGCCAGAGATGTATTGGATAATCAACTACATTTAAGGATACGGTTTTGCCAAACCATTTAATTAAAAAATGTGTTGTTATTTGTGACTGTAAAGTTAGATTCATTAGTGAGTTTCAGAGAAAGGTCTCTCACTCTGTTTTCTCTTCTGCAGACTCTGGCAGTATTCTGGATAGTGACTCTGACAATGATGACAACAAAGATGAAGACATTGAGACAGATACAGAGAATGAGAGAACTCCACTCAAACTTACTAAAAGCTCAGCCTCTTTGACAGACAGCACTGGCATGGTGACCAGCACTGCCTCCCTCCATCTGCTTTCAGGTATACCAGTGTCCACTGTTGTGAGCAGCTCTGGGACCCCTGTTTATCCCAGCACCCCATCTTCATCCTTTAGTCTCCCCACACCTCCAGGTAATAATGTACACTGAACAACTTCGGTGTTTGATAGAAATTGTTTGTGTATTTTCACTTACTGACAATCCTTGGCTTTTAGACTCAAGAAAGAGAAGAAGAGTGACAGATGAAAGAGCACTGCGAAGACCTCTTGAATATGGGTAAGAGATCCATGGAGTGTTATAGAGCTGAAATGCAGAAAAACATGTATAAGAGGTCTGAGTGTGTGAGAACGACTGTTTTGATGATTGGTGGAAAGTAATAACAAGCAATAGTAAAAAAAAAGTAGGATGTACACAAAAAAAGAACTAAATAAAATGGAGAGAAGAAATGTGAAGGAAAGACTGTGAGCTGTATAGTTTCAGTCCATGCTCCACTGAATTCTTGCTCAAGCTTGCTTGACTAAAGGCATGGCACCTGTCCAGAGCAGGACAGAGGAGAATGGCACCCGTTCTGGCCTTTGCCCTTCATCCATTCATCCATCCATCTAGACTGATAGGGTCTGGTGGTCACTAGGTGTGTGGAGTATCTCAGTGTATGTCAGAGCTGGTCAAGGCTTTGTAACTTCATTTGAATTACTGAGTTACCCAAAGATAGGGTATTAAGGGGGAAGAGTCACTGTCAGTGGTCACTCCAGGTTTATCCATGTGTATATATATATATATGTGTGTGTGTGTGTGTGTGTTCAGATGATTCTGATGTGCTTTAATCCTGCATTTCTCTCCAGGTGGCAGAGAGAGACGCGTATCAGTAGTATCTGTGGTCGAGTGCAGGGTGAGGTCGCCTACTATGCCCCCTGTGGCAAAAAACTAAAACAATACCCGGATGTCATGAAGGTAAGGATCAGTACTGCATTAGGATGACTGGCTGATTATTTACATTTTATGTTGGAATCACTGCACCCTGATCTTCTGAGCTTATTTGAAGTCTAACAAGTGCGTTTTAACAGCTCTTATAAGCTCGATGTGCTGAAAATTACTTGCACAAGTGTCTTGCTTATGTTTTCTTTAAGCTGACATTGTTTCTTTTTTATAGTATTTAGAAAGAAATGGAATAAGTGAGATCACACGTGACCATTTTAGCTTCAGTGCCAAAATAAGGGTTGGAGACTTCTTTGAAGCTAGAGAAGGACCGGAGGTGACTACTACATTTTCATATTCCTGTGTTTCTTTCTTATTTGTATTCATTTTTAGCTGTATAGCACATTCTCTCAGAATTTTAGACGTTTCTGGCCTTCGCTGAGAGACGTGTGTTGGTCTGATTATATGGGAAATGTCCTGTTGTAATCTTCTATCCTTGGCAGTTAAAAGTGAATTATGCAATATTTTAGCAGTTGGGGGGAGTTTCTGAAATAGCAGCACTAGAACAGGAAACAGTGATAAAACCGCTTAACCGAAAAGGCCAAAAGGATCAACATATTTTATTTTAGGATAAAATGGGTATTGGTTCTGTGCATGATTTATTTTATTATTAACCAGTGAAAGCAACTCTATGCTGACAATGCTTGTTTAGGTGAGAATACTGACTTGGCTGGTTATGCTGTTGTTGATTTCCAGGGTTTGCAGTGGTGTTTACTGAAAGAGGATGAAGTCATTCATCGGATCCTTGCAATGGAGGGTCGGAGAGGCCGTCCCAAGAATCTTGAGTTCCAGCATCCATCTGACGTCTCTAGTGGGGACCTGCTCCATTCCCGCCACAGGAAAAGAAAGCTGCCTAACATGGTGGAGAATGAAGCTGCTACTTCTGCTGATACTAAAATTCTGCGCAGGCTGGAGGCCCAGGGTGAGACTGTGTCTCTAACCAATTAGCCCCTACTTCATTTACTCTCACCATGATTGTGATGTCCAGTGAACAGTCTTTCCTCTAGGTTGTTTAAATTATTACAGAATAGGGCTATATCACAACCCTTAGCAAATCATTACAACAGAGTAATTTGGCCCACTGGGCGAAAGCAACATGCACATTGTATTTTCCACTCGTCAACCTTTCTGGGCATTAAAAAGCAAATGAATAATCACCCCCAACTTCCTGTTTCCTCTCGGTCAGAGATTGCTCGGCAGGCTGCACAGATAAAGCTGATGCGAAAGCTGGAGAAGCAGGCACTTGCTCGAGCTGCTAAAGAGGCCAAACGACAGCAAGGTAAAAACATTATGCCCTGAATCTCTCTTTGGCAGAGATGCACAATTGCAGAAAGTCTACTGCAACTACTGTTCACTGTGTTTGTGCAGAATACACTTATCTACTTCCCTGTGTAGATCTGGAATGTTTGTGACAGTATAATAGGCATGTTACAAAACGTTATGTAAGCCCACTTGAATAGTTTCTATACTATTTGATTTATTTGTTCATTTTTTCATATTGAAAGACAAATAGACAAAACTGTCATTTGTAGTGGCGGTCTTGTTTTTTGTATAGAATTCTTCCATTTCTTAATATTAAGTATTATATGCCAGTACTCACCCTGTCATCTGGCAGCTACTCCCTTTTCACAACAAATGGCAGCCAGCATGTGCCGAGTTCATTTTTTGCAGATCATATGAGTATTAGCTGTACATAACGTCCTGTAGCATTTACCTGTGTGAACACAGTACTTGGAATTAAAATAATTTGTACACAACAAGAGTGCTTAGACAAAGCATGTATCTGTCACTAATTACTTCTCCAGGTGATTTCATTTATTTCATTTGCCAATTAGATGTGAGTTCATAATATTAACAGGCAGTTATTAATAGATTTGCATCCAAAAATGCAACTTTCAGTAAATTATAATGTGAAGCTGGAGCTGGATACCCAAACCTGAGTTATAATTTCAGCTCTGCTGGCAGCTGAGGAGAAGAGGAAGCAGAAGGAGCAGCTGAAGATTTTGAAGCAGCAGGTACAGACTTCACCATTTCAACATCCCCCCCAACACCTCTCACCTCCTTTCAGAGGAAACCCCACAGGTTTCCTCCTGTGCTGTACTAACTAGCAACATTCAGCCTGTTAGTTAGCCTAATCGCTCTGATTATTTTTGGTGGGAGCAGAACGTTCAAGTTTCATGTATACTGACAAAAAACACCAAGAGATTATTCTCTATAATATTCTCCATAATATTCTCTACATTTCATGGGTGTGTTTGTATAACAATGGTTTCTCAGTTCAGATTGTAAGTAAAATGCTCAGTAGGTTTTGTTTTACTGAAGGTCTATTGAAAGTCAGCAGAAACAAAATGTTTCTCAGAAGAAGACTGAATATTATTCTCACTCTTGTTCTTGTTCTTGCTCTTTTTCTTTGTGCATGCCGCCCCCCCGCCCCCAATCCAATGGTCTCCCCTTTCTGTAACAGGAGAAGATCAGGAGAATCCAACAAATTCGTATTGAGAAGGAACTGCGGGCTCAGCAGATACTGGAGGTAAAAATGAACAGGCTTTTACTTGGTATATTATTTAGGAGACTTAAAAACAATAAAAAATGAACAAAATAATGCATAAAGGAAAGAAAGGAAACAAGATATCAGTACAAATCACAAAGTCAAATTAACCAAACCACTGTAAACATGACAAACAGATAGCACGATTACAGGAATGTGCAAATAACAGGACAAAATGAAAAATATGCTTTAAAAAAGTAGTAATTTGGGATTTATGGATAGGGCCTTTTTTAGTTTTAGTCATTGTAAATATTGATTTCTGAATGGCAAAAAAATAGCACTGTAATTCATTTAGACCCAAACCAGTGATGTCTGCTACAGCGCTTTTCACAAAACTGAAGTAGATGGAACAAGCCCAGAACTGTGTCTGAGTGTCTGCAGTTTCGTTGCCTTTAGTCTGAAGCTGCCACGCTTGGCCGGTCAACCTTAACAGGCTTTTTCATAGCATGTAATTACATATTTAAATGTAAACTTAATTATTCTTTCTTGGTTTTGCTTCTCTTTAAATCTCTTGAAGTGTTTTGCCATTTTCAAGTTAATGGGATCAAAGAATGATTGGCTTCTGATCTGAAGTACATGCTTGTAATATTAAACAGCCGTTTCCACATTAGAGGAGTTCAGTTCACTCTTCCCACCCCCACCCACCCCAGTCCCTCGCTCTCACTCTCTCTTCTTCTTTCAACAGAAAACCTCCCTGTTTAGATTGCTGTTGAACACGGCAGTTATAACAATGTCCTTGTTAGTTTCGAAATTTCCTACGGTTTGCTTATTGGGAAAGAAGTGTCTTTCATCAAAGATCCACATCCCATATTCTGTGATTGAGTGGTGGATTGTGAATCCGATGCTGAAATGCTCATACTGTGTTCTGAGACTTGGTGGTTTCAGCCTGTTTAGAACAGAGTGCTCAAAGAAAACTAAATACTGTATGAATGATTATTGTAATGATGCTGGATCAGCTCTTTCTCTTCAGTTTGATAAATGACACCCCTGTTATGCACTTTCAGGCCAAGAGGAAAAAGAAAGAAGAGGCCGCCAATGCGAAAATACTTGAAGCTGAAAAACGAATAAAGGTGAGGTAGTAACAGTTAAGGGAGGTTACTTTAATGCATGTATGTGAGGAGGTTTAATGAACTACTCTGCTAGTGTTTATCTATTTGATTCTAAATGAAGGCCTTGTATGGCTTCAGGGTACCATTTACTGGTGCATGATATTAGCTGGCTTTAGGCATGATAAACAGAACCGCTGTTTATTAATGACAACTGGTATTGACTAGTACAGTCCATGTTCAGTGTTTAAAGTTTGGAACCCTGGCTAGTCCAACCAACAAAAAACTGAAATTATACCTCACCAATTAACATTATACAAGCTATGGCAAAAATATCACACATCAAACAGCTTTGAGTAAAGTAAGCTCAGGTTTATGTGATTTCTGAGATATGATAACCTGTAAATCTAAATGTATGTTTATGTATGTGTATTCCCCACATCACTACCATCAACACATTTGCCAGTGAAGATTCTGCAATTTCACAGCAGAAATAAGTGAATATTTGCCTTGCCTTTTTGCTGATTGTCTCTCCCTTTTCCACACTAAGCAAGTATTCATTTGTGCTGTCTCCACACAGGAGAAGGAACTGCGCAGACAGCAGGCCTTGCTTTTGAAGCACCAGGTATGCCTCATCAACCTGCACCTCAGAATGTCACTTAATCTCCAACAATTCAGCTTCTTTCTGCTGGAAGAGGGCTTTCAATCAGAATACTGTACACTGTTGAATATTTCCAACTCCCCCTGTTTCCTAATGGTTTAGGTTAACGCTTGCTTGGGGAATTGCTCATGAAAGTGGTTTACTCAACTGTAATTTTTGTTCTTTCTGTCTTAATCCTTTGCCAACTCTTTCTGGCAGGAGTTGGAGAGGCATAGACTAGATATGGTATGGGTATGTTTACTTTTGTACATCTACCACCATACTGTGACTTGGTTGTGATGTGGCTGTCTATTGTGTTGTGTATGCAGGCTGCTGTCACCCTTACATTTCCTGTGCATGGCTCTGCATTGCATACTTTGTTCCACGGAGAGAGAAATAATCTATAAACATTAAACTTAGCTCAGAGTGCTCAGACGGCTGATTAGTGTTTATATAAACTGATCAGCACTGGTGCTTTTATTTCTTGATTTATAGAATTAGGTTTACTGCTACCATTTACTTATTTATCATTTATATTGTCTTTTATAATGAATTTAAAATATGTTTGTATACAGAATTTATTCTCCCATCAAATCACCATTTAATGCTTGATTTATGTTTGTGTGGAAGGCCACATTACTTACAGCAGAGGATTCCTCTACTTCTTCTCACTCAGCT
Source organism: Brachyalestes nurse (assembly GCA_037974405.1). Classification (NCBI taxonomy): domain Eukaryota; kingdom Metazoa; phylum Chordata; class Actinopteri; order Characiformes; family Alestidae; genus Brachyalestes; species Brachyalestes nurse. Next base: position 17,391,568 of record JBBPCY010000002.1, on the reverse strand, counting down.
TGCTTTGCTCTTAGGGGCAATTCTTCGGAGCCTGCAGTTTAATGAATAACACTTGTCTGTACTAAACACAGTTCCTTCTTTTAAGTTTTAGCACTAAATATTGAGGAACTGAGCTGTGCTAGCTCTGCAGATACTGGCATGTTTTTCCAAATCAGCAGTACTGACTCAGACTTTAAACATGCTTTGCACTGTGTGTATAGCATCTGCCTGCTGCCTTTTTCCTCTTTGGTGTTTTTGATTTTGCTTCTTTAAGCTTGACTTACTCCATCTTTTCCACTTATATGTTTCGGTTCTGAATTATGCTAAGGACATTACAAACTACTTTTTGCTTATTTCGTTCTTGCTCTCTCTCTCTGTCTCTCTCTCTGCATGTTTCTGATGGTGTAGGAGCGGGAAAGACGAAGGCAGCACATGCTGCTGATGAAAGCCATGGAGGCTCGGAAGAGAGCAGAGGTGTGCATGGCTGTATTAATTGTATAACCACTCACATACTTGCTTTGGGGAGGCTGGTGGGGGTTGTTACGTGCTTTTATTTCTGTTCTGTATGTGTGATGGTGGGTTATACACCATTTTACCAAACTCTAGTCCAACTTCAATTAAGGTTGGCATTATAAGTTTGGTAAAATGGTGAATAATCCGACTGTGCCGACTGTGTATAATTGTGAATCCACCCAGAGTATCTCCCAGTGATGCTTGGCTGTACTTGAATGGTCTCCACTGTTGTGTGGCTGATGCTTCACACCGCTCACTGCTCTTTGCTACAGGAGAAAGAACGGCTGAAGCAAGAGAAAAGAGATGAGAAACGCCTAAACAAAGAACGCAAACTGGAGCTGAGGAGGCTGGAGCTGGAGATGGCCAAAGAGCTCAACAAACCTGTTGAGGACCTGTGTCTGGCAGATCAGAAGGTAATTACTTATCACTGACAGAGGAAAAAGGATTTTTATTCACCCCAGTTGTCTAAATGTTCTTAATAAACTCATCTGATCTCTTTTTACAAATCTACTTGAACATCTGTTGTTCTTGTTGTAAAAGGCAAGGTGGTTCTAACTTGCCAGCATTCTTTATTGCATTGCTGTGTGTGAGTAGTACAGGGCAAATTGGACTTTAGAAAAGTGATGTGGAGCACAGCACTGCCATCTAGTGGTTATTTGTCTACTATACCACGAAGTATAAAACTCAAATATGACATTCTACTTGAATCTAACCAAACACTCAACTTAAGCCAGAAAAGATTCAAAGCCACCACCAACCGAAGACCTAATAAAACTCTATATTTCGACTGTATGGGATTTTTTTAGATGTTCTGCCTAGTTTAGTAACCTTCAGTTCCACCCACAATCTAGGATTTCCCTATCACACAATGCTGGGAGGGTGAAGGCTACCTCTGAAGCCAGGCAACACATATTTTTGAGCTGATGCTAATACAAAGCCATTGATCAGCATAATACACTTGGAAAAGAAAGCTAACTGTCAGGTCTGCTATTTGATGGGGGGAGAGGGAAGGCCAGGATACCCACCCAGGAAGAGAAGTTACTTGTGTTCTTTTGAAGTCCTGGCTACAGATGACTGCAGCATCACGAGGGATCAAATAAACTCTGCTTTTCTAATAATGCCTCTTGTTAAGTCTCCTTGTACTGACAGACATTTGAACCAACATGAGCCACATAACTATTTGAGAAATGAAATCTGACCCCGCGAGAACTCCAACGTAAGTAGTTGGGTCCTATCAGGTTCGGACAAATATTTGAAGCCTTACTGCTTGTAGCAGTTAATACAATGGCTTTTCAGAGTAAGGAGACCGCTGCAGTATCTATAGCTGTAGCTGTTTGTTTTGTTTCTTTGGGTGTGGGTGGGTAAGTGTCTTGAAAAGTGATACTCAGCCTTCCTCACCCCTTCCTACCCTTTGTAGGCTCTGCCAGAACTATCGAGGTTGCCAGGGCTGCTCCTGTCGGGTTCCTGTTTTGCAGAATGTCTGATGGTGATGCAGTTCCTGCGCTGCTTTGGGAAGGTGCTGGGACTGGACAGCACTGAGTTACCTACACTGCATATGCTGCAGGCTGGACTGCTCAACCTGGGCCCCAGAGCAGCACAGCTTCAGCACCTGCTCGTACGCCTGGTTTCTGCTGCAGTCTGTGACCCGGGCCTTCCTCCAGGACACAAAGTAAAGAACACACATAAACAGTGTCACTCAAAACACATGATCTCTGTCTTAGACAGTACGTTGCTGACTCAAACATTCCATATCCACACAGACCAGTTTCAACAGGTCAGTGTGGATGCTCGGTACGACATACTGATATTACTGATATACTGATACAGTTTGTGTAGTCTTGTCATTGCCTTTTGTCGTAAGTGTACAAGTGTTTCCTTTCCTAAGAATATATTGGAAGTATTAGAAATTAGTTCTACCATAACGCAGTTCAAACATTATGATCCAAGAATTTAGAAACTTTGAGAATCCTGCAACAAAATCTGTTATAGTTTTACAGAAACAACAGTCCTGCTCTTTAGACCAAACTCACTCACTCTCACTCATTTTCTGTAACCGCTTAATCACACTAGAGTTGCAGGTATCCATTGCTGAGCCTATCCCAGGGTCTAGACCAAACTAAAACAAATCATTTTGTTTATCCACATTTATTTAAGAATATATTTTTTTCTATCTGTCACTTGCTATGCTTGTTTTACATTAGGCCAAAACAGCTCTTGGGGAGCACCTGTCCAGCGTGGTGATAAATCAGGAGAATGTGTCTGAGATTCTGCAGATCTACATGTCTGCTCAGTGCAGTCAGGCTGAATTGTTGCCACTGGTGGAGAGCCTCAGGACCAAAGCCTTCCAGGCCCACACTCCTGCTCAGAAAGCCTCCATGCTGGCCTTCCTGGTCAATGAGCTGGCCTGCAGCAAAAATGTGGTCACGTAAGCCATGGAACCTCCTTGTTCATAAAGACAGTAATAACAGAGAGTGAATCTTTAGCTATTTTTTTTACATTCTTTTCTCTGGTCTTCATGTAGTGAAATTGACAAAAATATTGACCATATGGCGAATCTACGGCGAGACAAATTGACCATTGAGGGCAGCCTTCGCAAGTAAGGCCACAAAAGTAGCATTCACTTTGACTGATTACAAATACTGATTTGGTCACTGGGCTAAGATTATGTGTGTTTGTGTGTGGCTGTTTGTGTGCTTGTGTGTGTAGGCTGAGGAGTATCTATGCTAAGCGGACAGGGAAGCGTGAGAATGGTGTAGGAGGTGATGAGAGCCATGCTCAGGGGACCCCCAGCTCCTGTCGCAAGCGCAAGAGGAAAGCAGGAGACAGTGAAGATGACGATGACGAGGACGATGACAGTGATGACCAGGGAGAGGAGGAAGATGATGAAGAAGAAGAGGGACTGAAGAAAGGAAAGAAAACAGACACATGTGAAGAAGAGGTATGCAGCTGTGATCGCTGCAAAAATTCATCCTGAAAACAACTGGTTTAACCGTAATTGCACTTTTGTAAATAAATCTTTCTCGCTTACAATTTCGTCAAACCTTCACAGCCAACATATATTAGAGTTATTTCTTCAGAATTAAATCTATTTTCTAAAATATGAAAATAACAGTGTACCACAAAAGTAACTGTATTATGTTTACTAAAATAAAAAAAGACAGTAACCTGATTACAGAGAAATAAGATGATTACCAGCAGGACTGCACTACTCACACAGTGATAACTGCACAAATTTGTCATCTTTGACTAAGGGGTGATCAAGGTTCTTCCTGATCAAGACCCTTAACCCCAAGTTGCTCCAGGGAGACTGCCCCCTGTAGTTAGGGAATGGAAGTTGCTTGGGATAAAAGCCTCTGCTAAATGCCATAAATGTAAATGATTACCTTCTAAACTGTACCAGAATATTTCTTGACATTGTCATAGCACACATAACCATACACACAGTTACATCACTGTGAATATATAATGTTCTTTCATAAAACCTTTGTTTTTCTTTTGTCTGTATTTAATTATATGACTTTAAAAAGACAACTATAATATAACAAAGTATTTAGATTACTTTACTATGGTAATCCTTTGGATTGGTTTACTGATGACATTTTAACAGGTATTAAACAAATGTTACCACAAACTCTGGACACTGTTATTAATAAAGGATGATTTCTCACTGCTATTAATAAAAAATAATTGGATCTGCCACAACCAACATGCCAAAAATAAGTGATCTTTGTAAAAAAAAAAAAACAAGAAAGTTGTTATGGCAACATGCAGACTGTAATAATTTGTCTGTTTTAATCATCAGCTTGGGATATCAGTACTATATCAAGAAACACATGTTTTGCAGGATGATGGGGATCAAACAACCAGTGTCGAAGAACTAGAGAGACAGATTGAGAAAGTAACCAAGGTAAGCAATCAGTTACAAGCACAAATTAATATAAAAAATAATCAATCGACCTGCTGCTATTATATATATTAGGTTCTTAGGTTCAAGGCATTTGGAAACTTTTAAAATTGGCTTAAAATTACAGCATCATTGTTTTAATATAATCACCTGTCTAGAAACGAATATTCACATAATTAAGATAATGATATTAAAAGAAGAGTAGTTTTCCTTTTTTTTTTAAAGGGATACGGGGCTACTTTTAGCAGACAGGTACCATCATTGGGAAATTGCTGTTTTATCTTCCATAGCAACAGAGTCAGATCCGCCGTAAACTTTTTGAGACATCACACTCCTTGCGCTCAATGATGTTCGGGCAAGACCGCTACAAAAGGCGCTACTGGGTTTTGCCCCAATGTGGAGGTGTGTTTGTTGAGGGCATGGAGAGTGGAGAGGGTAAGTCTAACTTGACTGTCATTTTGTGATGGGGTTAACAAAACTGTTTAGAATAAGAGAGCTAATTCAAGCTCATCTAACATCATCATCATAAAAAATGTTTCTAGTTCAGCCCTATACTTGAGGTGGTTTACAGATTATTTCACTACTGATTCTCTTTAGAAAAGTGGGAGTTGACCTCATGACTGATTGTGGATTATGTTGTTTGGTTGCTCAGGACTGGAGGAGCTACAAAGAGAGAAGGAGAGGCTGCACAATGTTCAGCACATCCAAGTGAAAGAGGAGCCCATGGAAGTACCTGCTGACAAACCTCCATGTAGCAGCCCTGAGGTAGAGAATGAAACGACTTCTCTGGACCCACAGCAGGAGAAAGACTCGCTCAACCTGTTCCTGCAGAAACCAGGCTCCTTTTCCAAACTCAGCAAACTACTTGAAGTGGCAAAGATGTCTCCTGAGTCAAGTAGCCACCCCCAAGGCCCCCTGATCTCTGCTGCCCATGTGCCTTCAAAAAGCCAGACTACATTACCTATCAGCCTCTTTTCCATCTCAAACAAAGAAATAAAATCTGAACCTGCTGCTCCTCTCATAAGCCATGAATGTCAGGGCAACCTGCAGCAGCAGCTCCACAGTGATCTCTACAGAGCTCTGACAGAGAAAAATGCTCATTGGTTCAGCCTGCTGCCACGTTCACCGTGTGATAATGCCTCTCTGGCAGGCAGTATCACCCCTACACCATCACCCTTACCTCAGACTTGCAATTCCAAAGCGCAGCCACCCATTAACAGCAACACCACAACCCAATCAAACTCTCCTCTCTCCAATAACAAAAACTCTAACATCAGGGCCGAGTCGCCCTCCTTACTCTCCTCTGGCACCACCCAGCATTCCACCTGTTCTGCCAGCCCCTCCACTACTGCAGCAATCAGGAACTTCTCATTAGATGTACAGCAGGTGTGTAAAGGATTGTGTTTCTTGTTTCACATAATTCGCTGTCCTTCAGACATTTAGAAACCTCCAGCCTTTTATACATTTTCAATACAACTTGTTTTTTGTTTGTTTGCGTTAACTTAATATATTAAAGACCAACCAGCCAACTATATAACGCATACATTTAATGCCATCATGTAGTGCATGCATTCAGACTTTAAGCTAGAAAAAAGGACAAGGCGGGGGGTGGGGGGTGGCCCTAAAGTAAAATGTTTTGAAAACTGTTGAACTGAACATTTTCAGGTGTTTTTGTCTAAAGGTAATAGCATCCTTAAAGTGTACTCTCTCTCTCTCTACAGATGAAGCCTGGCATGCACATGTTGAGCCTCCCATTTTGTCACTGGCCCACAGGACTTACTGGTCTAAACATGGCGTTTGGAGGCATGTCGGCATTTGCTGCATTGGGAGGGATGTATGCAGATGCAGAGGGAAATGGGAATGGGAATCTCTCCCAGGTCCCCAGTATGGGTCCCATTAAGAGTGAGTCTCCAGTGTTATCCAGTAATAAGCCCTCTGCAGCAGAATCACCTGCTCTGGAAATGGCTAAAAACCAGGACCTCCCGTCCCCTCAGTGCATTCCTGAAGGTAGAACAGACACTAACTGCTACATCCATACTATCTCAGGACACTTGCATGCTGAGAATTTTACCCATAATGCATTAGAAGAACGTTTACATGTGTGTGATGTGTGTGTGTGTGATCCAGAGATGCTGACTGGCTGGTGGAAGGTATCTAGCTCTGAGGAATTGAGCAGTATAGTGAATGCATTGCACCCTCGTGGGACCAGAGAGAAGATCCTACAGAAACAAATCCAGAAACACATGGACTACATTATGCAAGTCTGTGCCAAGAACAAAGATGGTATATCATGTTAACAATTTTGGTCTCTATGAAACAGCTTGTGTATAGTGTCACTGCTTTTTGGATATTTATAGACAAACTACATTACTGTCTTTGGGTTTTGTATTTGCGTATGTAGCTGCTGTGATTGACCTGTATGAGCTAAAACAGAGCCAGGTGTGTGAAGAGACAGTGCAGGACTGGTGTGTAGAGGAGCATGCAATGGATATGGACATCGCTGTGCTGCAGCAGGTGGAGGAACTTGAGTGTAGGGTCACCTCAGCCAGCCTGCAGGTCAAGGTGAGTATCCTTCTGCATTCTGCTTTCAAAAACGTCTAATAAACACAATTGCTAAATGAACATGGTGGACTAAATGAACAAATTTGTCCTAATGATAAGCAACCTGTAGATTACATGTGCTGCTCTGGTATTTATACACAGAGTGGCCCATTTATTATGTATACCTGCCTTGTACTTGTACTCATTAGTCATTTTACAGACAGGTGGTTTGCCATATGACAAAAAGAGAAGTGAACATGAAATCGGTAAAATATTTGGCCACCACAACATACCACAACAGCTTCAATGTGCTTTCGCATAGAACCTACAAGTCTCTGGATATTTTGAACACCTGAGTGGAAAAGTGCTTTCTAATGCAATGGACACATGAGCGTCAGAAGATTGACAGAGCGACTAGCTGCCATTTATTTCCACTGAAAGTTGCCGATTTACAGCAACAAGTGAACGTTATGTTGCCAACTAGGTGGGGTGAAATCGGCTAGGGGTCTATTTATGCAAATACTGAGTGATGCAACATGACACCTACCAAAAGAGGTGGTGGTGGCCTAGTGGGTAGGATACTTGCCTCTGGAATAAGAGGTCATGGGTTTGAATCCTACCTTCAGCACACCACCACTGGGTTCCTGAGCAAAACCCTTAACCCCAAGTTGCTCCAGGGAGACTGCCCCCTGTAGTTAGAAGATGGAAGCCGCTTTGGATAAAAGCATCTGCTAAATGCTGTAAATGTAAAACGTGACACACGTTGCTGAAACAGATTATCCAAAATGCTATGCTTTCATTCAAACATGAGGAAGAAGCACTTTGTCTCAGTGTCTGGTTTTCCTATAATGTTCAATCTCTAGATACTTAGAGATATATACAAAAAAAACCTAGCAACAAGAAACAAGGTTTTTGTCTCCCTCCTCTGTTACTTATGTGACCACAGCATAACACATGTGTCCAAAGTCTTAAATAGGCATTGAGCTGGGCTTGGACTTTTTATTCCCTGTGGATGGGGGCATTGCCATCTCAGAAGAAATGGATAAGATTACTCAGTAAAAAAGAGGACAAGTGGAATAAAAGCATGAAGCTAAATGTCCCCACAGCAAAACAGAACCACCAGACCCCATTTCTATAAGGGTTATTAACATTGCACATCTGGTAGTTAAACCTGATAAAAATGACCAGTGAGTGTATATACAAAGTAGAAATACCTAATAAACAACATAGTGCATATGAATGTCTTGGTGATCGAACTGTCATTATGTCTCTCCTGTTGATTAGGGCTGGATGCCCCCAGAGCCACAGAGTGAGAGAGAGAACCTGGTCTATTATCAGCACAAGGCCGTCAGCGAAAATGGCTGCGAACCAATGGACAAATCAGAAACAAGCATTGTGCGGCGCGATAATAACCCATTGGACATAGCTGTGGCACGTCTGTCTGAGCTGGAGCGGAACATTGAGAGAAGGTACCTGAAGAGTCCCTTAAGCACCACCATTCAGATCACTCTGGATAACGTGGGTACGGTCACTGTACCAGCTCCTGCACCATCCCCTAGTGCTGATGGTGATGGGTAGGTCATCCAGGATCATAGTTCCCTCCAGAACTGCGCCTCTTCGCCCGCACTCTCTAACTTGCTCTCACTTTTAAAATATCCTTTCACTTACACTAGCTGGCCTTCCTGTCCCTCTCTGCCTACCCTTGTCTCTTTGTCCCCATACTGTGTTTGCTTGGTCTCTGCACTGTGACAGTCAAGTGCATTTGTGTACATCTGTGTGCACTTGCAAACCTTTCACACTGGTTTGTCCATAGTGTTTTAAGGCATGGTGCATTGCATTGGTGTTGGCAATTTGTGAATTTTCTGTAGTGTGCTTGAAATTGTGTGTGTGTGTATAAATGTGTGAAATCTGCCTTCTCCCTAGTGGGGCCAGGTGCGCTTTTAAAACCTTGGTGTCTGAGTGGATGCACATACTTTGTCTTTGGCAACTTTATGAGCATTGCTGTTTGCTATTTATTCTACATTCTCTATAGCTCTCCGGAAGGTTGGGGTTGTTCTCTCTATTCCTGACCAGCATTAATCTCCCCCTGGTTGTTTCCAACAGAGGTGAGGAGGACCTGGCTCCAGGGATGAAGCAGTGGCGGAAAGCACTAAGTGAAGTTCGCAGTGGCGCCCAGCTTTCACTCTGCTTGCAGCAACTGCAGCGCTCAATTGCATGGGAGAGATCCATCATGAAAGTGGTAAAAACTAATTCAAACTTTTGACTGATAGTTTTAGATGTTTAGTTTACTAGTATAGTGTAGTGTGTAGTAGAGATAGTGTGCATGTAGTATAGTATCTATACCAGCCCTGCTCCTGGAGGTGTGCCTTAGTGGAGAATTCACTTCCAACCCAGGTTGAACACATCTTATCCAGACCATCAGTTCACTTAATTATTTGGAACAGATGTGTTAGACTTGGACTGCAATAATGTAGCTCTCCAGTAGCAGGGTTGGTGGCCACTGATATAGTGTATTTTCTGGTTCTTTTGTAGTTATTAGTCACTACTAATCACTTTATTTTAGATATGCATGAAAATTCCTCACTGTTTCGTAGCAGATTTATTCCTAAGGACTTGTGAGCACTGTAGTGCAAGGCCCAATTCCAAACCAGCCCTAGTTCTCAGACTTTTATCTCTAAGGGTAGTTAGGAGCAATAACAGCATTTTAAACCAGCAGTGAGGATCCATGGTAAGCTTGAGAGGAATGTTTGGTTCCTTGCTGTTGCTGAGTCTCAGTGCTGTGTTGTGGTGTTAGTACTGCCAGATGTGCCGGAAGGGAGACAATGAGGAGCTGCTGCTGCTGTGTGATGGCTGTGATAAAGGATGCCACACATACTGCCATAAACCCCAGATCAGCACCATCCCTGAAGGAGACTGGTTCTGCCCTGCTTGCATAGCCAAGGTTGGGGAGGCAGTGCTTTGATCTCAAAAAGAACAAAATACGTATTATCCACAGGCCTTCAACAATATTTATGTCAGAACTACACATAGGAAATGTAGGAGAGGTTAAATTGCACACAGGTTTCGCCTTTACTAAATTCTCTTCCTCTTCTCACTACCTGACTGTAGGCAAGTGATTCATCCCAGAAGGGAAAGAAGCAGGCCAGCCGTGTTAGCGGAGGGGTGAAGAAACCATCCGAGGTCAAACGCAGCAAAAAAGCATGTGTAGCAGGAGATGGCTCAGAGGATGACACAACCAGCACCAGTGCCTGCAACACGCCCAAAAAAGGAGGAAAGGAAATAAAAAAGAAAAAGACTGAGAATCTGTTTACTGACGCTGCCAAGGAAGAGAGTGCAACACAAGTTAAAAAGGCCAAAACAGCCAGAGACAATAGTAAAGATGTAGAACTCTGCAGGTACCTGGACACTTCATGCTAATTTAACACAAATGGCTAATACATAGCCATACAAACGTTATTGTTTAAGTAGTGTTCTACACCTGGTGTTGTATGGCATGGTACTTCTTTCTATATACCATGTTTTAAAATGCTGCCACAGACATTTACAGGGACTTTCCCAGAGAAACGGAAAATGCAGCTGGACATATGTGAACTTCCTGAATGCTTACTGTGCAGGTTGCTGTTGGCAGAGCTGCAGTCTCATCAGGATGCCTGGCCTTTTATGACACCAGTCAATCCTAAATCGGTCCCTGGATACCGCAAGGTCATCAAGAAACCCATGGACTTTTCCACCATCCGTGAAAAACTCTCCAACAGCCAGTATGTATCTCAGCACAAACGCCAGTCTTATTAGAAGTGAGAATTGAAACAAGAGGTACATTTAACCTTTGAGGGATTGATTTGCTTTAGAGATGGAATTCACTCTGCTCTTCTTTATGTCTTGGCTTTTCATTAAGGCAATTCTGTATATTGGACCTGTTCTTTGACTTTAATTTGGTACCTCTTGGTTCTCTCTTATTTCAGATACCAGAATCTGGAGACGTTTATCATTGACGTTAACTTGGTTTTTGATAACTGTGAGAGGTTTAATGAGGATAATTCTGACATTGGCCGTGCTGGACACAATATGAGGAGATTTTTTCAGCGGAGATGGACCGAACTTTTAAAGCAAATGAACTAGAACTGTCTGAAACTCTTCCACCTCATGACACACAACATACTTCTACTGCTGCTCCAAATTTGTAATCAAGAATGCACACATATAGCCTCAGTTCAAAAGGAACCAAAATACCAGCAGTTCACCAGTGTTCTCATTCCTGATGGTGATTTGCTTGCTACAAGCGAAATTGGGTGTCTTTTAAAGTGCAATACCAATTCTGATTGCTTTAAAGTTCCAAACAGCGGTATCCATTTCATCTACCTGTGAATATAAAGTTTGTTTATACTTTTTTTAAAATATGAGCTTTATTATTAGCATACATTTATTTAATTTTGTTAATTATTTATGATTAAATTTGTCCTGTTTCTGTGAAAAGAAGGAAATGTAAACAAAATGCTTCAGTCATAATGAAAGCATTTGGTTTTTTTGCCCTGAAATGAAATTCAATGTAAAAAAACAAAACAAAAAAAAAACTTGTTTACATTGGTACCTTAGTGGTGCCAGAAAACTCAAGACAATACTGTAAAACAGAGTTTGTGTACAAATGTATTAATCTACTACATGTGTGTACATAATGTCCATGTATGTTCATATTTGTTGTGGAATATGTATGATGTGTACATAAAGTTGCAGACATCCTTTATGCCTTAGACTGATTGGTTAGTGTTAAAATGGTAACATTATAATAATGACTACAGTAGTACAGTGTTAATGGCACTGTTTATACCTTCAACACTGTGGTCTCTTACCACTTTATTAGTGCCTAGCGTTCTGTTAATATATCAAAGAGTACATATTTCTGTTTTGCTGTTTATCAATCTTAAATCTGCATTTCTCAGTCTTGTTCCTGGAGTTCTCTTGCTCCACACACATTAACCTGTTCCATGCTTCAACACCCTTAAAACCTAACAGCTAATTAATAAGGCCTTAAATTATATTGAATGTGTTGGGACAGGGAGAACACTTACCTGTGCAGGACAGCTGGACTCCAGCAGCAGGACTGAGACCCACTGTCTCAAATCATACAACACTGACAGACCTCATACTGTTTATTTTCTGAAACTAGTTTCTATTCCGATGATCTCCCAGTTCCCAGGGTAGGTGGTCTCTAAAAACAAAATAGTTTGGGAACACAAAGGCCTCTTGTGAAGCCCACACAGATTGCCAGCACATCGTTTACAGCCTCTGCTCACAGGTCCCCAGTAGGCTGAGAAAATACCAGTACTAGGCCATGCAGAGAGACACAACATAATGACAAAGAATGCAACAAATGAGCCCTGATGGAGCTCCGTCACAATTCCAGCCTCTTTCTGGTTTGCTTTGGCTATGGACACAAGGCTGTCCCTAGTGTGTGCCTGCACTGTCTTTTCCATCGTGCTGTGACAACTTTCTTCCAGAACAGGTTTTCTACTGGTGCTGTTGTAAAGATGTAGCATCCTGGTCTAAAATGTTTTATTTCAACTCATGTTGGGAGGGACACTGGCTTAATAAATGACATTTCTAAACTTAGATTGGGGTGTGTTCAGTATTGGTGATTTACTAATGCAGTGCGACTTAAAAATATAATCATGTTATAAAGTAGCTATATAAAATAGGCAAGTGAAGTATTAGGAGTCTCTGCCAGAGACTCCTATTGGTGAAATACTTGCCTGGGTGGGGAAATCATTCAGCAGTCTCCTTTTTAAAGTGTTGCCCACCTCACTACATCAGTTTAACATGAGCCTAAGGTCGCCATGCCCGATGTCAGCATTAACCAGCGTAATAAAGCCTGCCAGCACTGTGTTTTGCAGCAAACCACATTCTCTGTGGTGATGGAGCACCATCCAGTACCTGCGCATTCATGATGAAAAACTAACAAATAGTTTCAACATTTGGCAGAAGATGATGACCACCAATCCCCAATACTACCATTTATTTCCAAAAAAACATTGAATGAGAAGGGGTCTACAAACAATGAATAGATCAGTGTTTTCCAACCCTGGTCCTGGACGTACACCTATATATTTGAGTTTTCTTTACTGCTTCAAACACACCTGATGAGCTTGTTAACAACCTCTTACTGAGTGAAAGTGGGTGTGTAAAAGCTTGTAAACCTGTCTTACCAATCAACACTAATCAGACCACAGGTCACAGCTCGCCCTCTTAGAGCACTGAAGTGCTGGAACAAATTTCCTCTGGTCATCCGAACTGCTGAGACCCCTGCTGTCTTCAAACAGAGAATAGAAAATAAAAACACATCTTCACTGAGCACTGCGGAGAACACCTACATGTTCACGTCATAAACTAACTTAACTAACACAAACTTCACAAAAGTCCTGGTGGAGTTCCAACTTCTTCTCTGGTACAATCTTAGTCTTCTAGCAGCTCTTAATTTTAAGTCTTAATTTTGGGCTTACTAGTATGAGGGACATTTTCTTGTGGATTACAAAGTACAGATGTACGTCGCTCTGGATAAGAGTGTCTGCTGAATGCTGTAAATTAAAATGTCAAATCAAGTCAAGTAGGTTTTATTGTCATTTCAGCCATATACACACAGCACACAATGAATCCAAACAACGTTCCTCCAGGACCACGGTGGAACATAAGAACAAGAACAGAACATCACAAGACTACATGAGTGCAAACGGGACAAAAGAGAGACAATAAAAAACAACTGGACAACACAACATTTTGTAAATGTAAAGCTCTGATATGTGCAGGACATAACGTTAGTTCTTCCAGGATCAGGGTTGCAAAACACTTGTGTATATACAGGCAGACAAATATTTAATAGCTATAGATGAAAGGTGAAACCACCCACTTAGTAATGTGTCATGTGTTCGCATATTTGTACTTTACACACCTTGTCTAATAAGTAACCAGCCTTCTTTTTCCAGCACTTCAGTGGAGAAGGAAGCCCAGGCTTCACAGAAGAACTTATTACACTCAGGTGGACTGTAATCCAGGAAGAATAAGAGACTAATTCTTTGGATATGAGTTTGTAGTGGGAGTGCGCAAAGCCACCATCATTGATTCATTAGTGGAGTCTGAGTTGCTGTACTAAGTATTGCCTCAAGCTCTAAAGCAGGGGTGTCAAATCTTCTCCACAAAGGGTGTGGCTGCAGGTTTTCATTGTAAAAAAAAAAAAGGAGCTCACCTGATCAACTATTTGAAGACTGAGACCAGGTGGGCTCCTGTTCGTTTGAATGAAACCCTGCAGCCAACCCAGGCCTTTGTTGAACACCCTGCTCTGAAGTCTTTGTGGTGAAGATGGCCATCCTGGTGCACACGCTCCAACAGCACTGGGATGATGTGAACTGCTGCTCCTTCTCCACGGAGTTCTTGGCCACCTGCTCTGGAGACAAGACTGTCCGTGTCTACTCCGCCCGAGATTTTTCCGAGCTGTCCTTCTCTCCTCTCACTGGGCACGGATACGGCGTCCACTGCTGCTGCATCAGCCCCTGCGGTACCTACCTCGCCTCCTCCTCCACAGACGCTCTCATCATATTGTGGAGCACCACGACAGGGGCAGCGATGGCGAAGCTGGAGCACCCCGGGAGGAGCCCCGTGAGGGTGTGCTGTTTCTCCGCGGACTCAGCCCTGCTGCTCTCCGGGGCCTCCGACGGCACCGTGGCGCTGTGGGGAGTCCGGGAGAAGAAGCTGAGAAGGTGAGCCTGCCTTACAGAGGCCTTACTTGCTAAAGACTAAAGGGTTGCAGTTTACTCACCAAGTGTGTCGCCAAATATTTTTGTTATTTGGGTGGTTTTAGGTGATTTCCTCCGATGGTTAGCTAACGTTTAGTGCTAGACTAATACCTAAACGTAAACCTTGAAATAAATTGTATTTTAACTTTAGAGTCCCTAAAGGGAAATTCAACGTTTTCAACAATTCTTCATAAATAAATTGATGTTAACCGTCATTCACAGAGTGGGCTTGAAAAAATGTTCTAGAAAAAATCTTAGACACAATAGGAACCAGGTGCCTAATATGTTGAGTGCCTATAAAAGGTACATGGGGAAGTATAGCACACATGCGTTGAAATGACATTGATTCCATATCAGAAAAAGAGGATCTTCAATTTTGATCCAGCACTGATCTTGCTCGTTGAGAAGGCCATCTATTCAACGTTGAAAAATCAACCTTTTGTGTATGGATTCAACATTGTTTCAACGCTTCTTTGGCAAAGGTGCTTTCAGTGTTGGATATTTTCAATTATCAATGTTGATTCAGCATCTTATTTTCAATGTTGAATTAAGGTTTTGTTACAACTGAATGTTCAATATTGAAAATCTGACCAAAAATTGTTTTAGTTTGAGTGTTAATAATTCAACACTATCATAAATCAATGCATTTAACCATAATTCAATGTTGAATCAATAACATGGTGTTATCTGGGTATGCAGAATGCAGTAAGGACAGACAGACACACACACACACACACACACACACACACACGCAATTAACCATATGCTACTATTATCAGCAGTACACATAAACATAAAAATGCACATGTGGGTTAAGAAATGTTTTTGCTTAATAAAATAAATGGGTACATTTGTGTTGTAGAAATTGCAACCCTCCGTTCCTATCAACACCACTGTAGCATCTGAGTATGTAAGTTTCTCTCATGCCAAACCACTCTGAATTGTTTATAGCCTAACATTAGAGCTATAAAGAAATATAGCTATGGAAAATTTGTCTAATTCCCCTTAAGTTATGTAAGTCATGCATTATTAAACTACATTGTGTCTGTAGGACGCAGGTACAAGTTGTGGACTTGTATGCCCCTAATGAATTTGATCAGAATTTCTTCATGGAAATTGCAAATATAATTGCTGATAAGACCACTGTCGTGGTTGCAGTTGGTGGAGAATTTAAAGCTGTGCAAGAACAATTCAACAATATAACGTCAAAGTTGCTTGACCCATGGAGATCGAGAAACTCGAAAAGAAAATACTATGTAATAGGATCATCTTTTTCTGTCTCTCACAATAATTGTTGTATAATGTATTAGATTGCCATATTGAACCAATAACACTAAGCAATCATGCCCCTGTCATGTTAAAGATAGATTTACGCCAATACATTTTTCAGATACTGGAGGCTTATTATTGGATAATATAGTGTTAGTGCAAGATTTAAAACAGAATTTAAAATAATACTTTGAAATAAATGACAGTGGTGTGGTCTCTCCATCAACCTTTTGGGAATAAAGCAGTCACAGTGGGGCAAATGATGCAGATTGCATCCTGACAAAAAACAAACGACTGGTAGAGCAAGATAGAACATAACAGAAACCAATTGGAAATGCAACATAAAACTACAGGAGAACATAACATCCTGCTAGAACGAAAGTAAACCAGAAAAGCCTTAGATAAGCTAATGACATATATAGCAGGAAGAGCTTTTGGATTTTCCAAAAAAAGATGAGATTAGATGGGCAACAGAGCCAGTTGCTTGTTAGGCTTTCAACTCCGTAAATCCCAGACCACCTGAGTGGTTATTCAGATTAATATACTGTCTCATCCAAAAGAAATAACCGATGCCTTTGCATCATTCTTCAGAGACTTTTATAAAGAGCCTAATGAGACAAAGTCTGAGGAAGCGGTGTTAGGGGGCCACTGGCCTGCACACTTAGGGGGCACTTTCAAATTGCACTTGTCTAACCTAGGGTTCAGATACTTTGGAATCATCGTAACGTCAAACATATCACAGCATTTCAAAGCTAACTATGGCAGACTGGTGGGTGAAATAAAACAAAAAAAGTCCTTACAAGATGGGAAAGCCTCAATCCTCTGTTTATCTGCTGTTGTATTTCAATCTCTAATCTTAGAGATCTTTTAACAAAAGTTGTAGAATGGTTGTATGGGTCCTTTTGATAGTTGCTAAAATTATTATGGCAAACTAGAATTAAAAAAAATCTTGTCTGCTTGTCTTTTTTTTCAGTTAACCTGTTAACCCTCCTACAATTTTTCCCCGACTGCTGTACCCAACTTCAAAAGCTCACAGCTCCCTCATG
>JBBPCY010000002.1:17339685-17374435 GCA_037974405.1 Brachyalestes nurse | reverse complement strand
AAAGGAAATAAATTCTCCCGTTCTGAGGGAGGAAAGCACAGACCTAGCTCCCCGTATCATCTCATTTTTGGACCTGCTGAGCGAACAGCGCCTGGTTAGCAGCCGCTAACACCGAGGCGAGGAGGCAACAAAACTCACGCTTGTAAATTTAGTTCCGCATTACTTTAATCGCGTCTTCTTCGTCGTACCGTGCATACTCCGTACGACATCATATACCAAACCGTGACCAACGTACTGTGACGGTATATACACTTATTCACTGTGCGTATATACAGTAAACCCCCGAAGTTCGTGTGGGTTACGTTCCAAGAGCACCTGCAAATTCTGAAAAACCATGAATTTGTGATGTCTAAAAATTTATATTTTTATACTCTAAACCATAAATATGCCTCCTAAATATGCTTTCATTTCCTTTTAAACTCAGCTTAATACATTACCCTTAGAAAAATGTATCCATATTGTACAGTATACACTGAACTGCTGTCTCTCTATCATTGAGCGGAACACACAGTATTCAAATCTCCTTTAACACAAAACTCACTTTAACTCAATTTATATAAAACCGGCCCTTTTAATATCATCGGTTGGGCCTCACTGCTGCTTATCTCTCGGTGTGTCATAAGGTTTTGAAATTTGTGCATATATGTTTGTTTGCAGGAATGGTACGAAGAATATTCCAGAACAAATCTACCTCAGCTTGACAGTTCACTCCACAGAGACCTTGACAGCCCTGATCCCATGCCAGCTATTAACTAACACACACACCCCCACACCAGAGTAACCATCAAATGCTAATAATTTACACACACTTTTAATAGTTTTTCATGGGTCTTTATTTATAGAGAAACAGTCTCACACACACAAACATACACACTCACACAAAAAGGACTGTCTTCCTCCACCTTATAATATTCTCCATCTGCTGGGTCATATCTTACGTGGAGAGCAATAGCAATAGTTGGAAGCCTTACTATCCACCCCCACCTTCCGGTTCTGTGACCAATCAGGGAAGCTTGAAGACCAATTGTGATTGCACTAGGGTCCGGGAACCGTTTTATTTTCCATTTCTGGAAGCACACACAATCTTGTGATCCTTTTTTTTTTTTAAGAGTAACCTGAGATTACTGGATGAGGCGAGTGCTGGTCCACTGACCAGCCCACATCAGACATGAGCATGGCACTTGAGTTATTTTTGTGAAATTGGACGGGCTAGGACCACAACTTGTCTGAGTCACTGGATGTCGAGCACCCCCCATGTGTTTGAGACCCCATTTACTGCTGCTTTCGCTGCAATATTGGGACCTGAGGTTTTTATAACCCAGTATATACACTCAGAACACAGATCCAGTGAAGTACTGAGACTCCTCTAATCTTCAGATATACTCTCCAAAAACCCAGAATTTCTTGTTGACTGTTCTCAGATTTATCTCACACTTTTATTATGCTTTTATGGTTTTGTTTTTTTTTTCTTATTTAATGTTTTATTATGTAGATCATCAAAAACATGAAAGTAATGTAACTTTGTTAAAGGGACAACAGACTGGAAAAAAAACCTTCTGATTACAAATACTGAAGGTGGGGTCATTTTTGGGCTGGATTCTTGCTGGATGGGCTGAATTATGGGCAGTAATTTTTGTCATGAAACACAAAAATTACTGCCCATAGCAGAAAGAAAACTCACCCAAAACAGTTCAACAGTTCCTCACACGTTCAAGATGCATCACTATATGGGGGTTGTAATTGAAGATAAACCTTATAGTGGGTTTGGTGTGAAATTGTTAACTGAAGAGAAACTTGCCAACTAAGATATCTTTACAGTGGTTGTGAATGGAACCACTGAACCCCTCGTGAAGCTACACTGAGTGTTTATATGGAATATGAATAGAAATATACTATAGTTCTTCAGGCCAAAAGCTTCTCAAAACTGGTAAAACAATGTCTTCGACATCAGGCAGTGTATTCATAACCTTTTCACAGATTCACTTTCTGTATGGGAGCTTTTAGAGACAGACGTCTCTTTCCATTCGCCACCACTGTGAACAATTCTTTAGAATTTCTCTAATCGAGTGTTTTACACCAAACCTGCCTCTAAGTACTTAATTAAGCAGGAATTCATTAGTAATGAAGAAAGTGGTTGTTTCGGCCACAAGCTTTTGCCCAGCGTTTTTCCGTACCAGCGCTGTTTTATGGTTTTTCTTTTAATGGTTGAAGGAATGTGTCCTTAACGTAGAACTTGCAAAAGAATGTATGCTGTGATCCCTGTTCATGGCAGCTGGATAAATGTGTTTCAAGCGAATCTGTTGAAGGATATTTGGTTACGATCAGTTCTCAGAATGCTGTTCCATTGTGGGAATGTGGAGCCTGGTGATATTGGAAAATACAGACTCGTTTTGGCCTCAGATAACGTGCAGTATTTAACACCCTTTCCCCTTTTGTGTTTACTCAGTATTGCATCCTAGCAGCAGGTAGAGCCTATACCGATATCCAACTGCTTTTTAGCATTGTGTACCTGATGCAGCAGTGTAAATAGAGAATGAAAAACTGTGAACAGTGTGTCTGGCCTCCTGCAGGTCAGTAGTAGGTTTACTCAAGGCTGTTCTGATGTTCATTATTGTCCCTGCTGCACTTTGGGCATCTAACTTTTGTATTTAACTTGAGGTGCAAGATGTGCAGTGCTGATACTCCTGAACACGCTCCAACACTAAGCTTTTGTAAATGGCAGCACTAAACTCCTCCCACCTCGACGTTTAATCCGAGCAAAGGCAAGGGTTTCCATGTATCTCCTGTCGAAATGAAGCATTATACTTTTCTATACACGTTCTTTTGTACATGTATGATAATGTATGGAATCTATTAAAGGATTCATTTTAATGAAGAGGGGTGTCAAGGTTGTTTTATTCTTCATAACTAGTTCAAATGATTTGTACTTTGGTCACTTTGGTCAGAGCGTCTCTAAACCGGCAGGTCTTGTGGGCTGTTCCAGGCTACAGCGGTCATTACTTACCCAAAGTGGTCCAAGACGGACGACCAGTAAACCCACTACAGAGTCACGGGTGCCCAAGGTTCGCTGATGCACATGGAAAGTGAAGGCTAGTCCAAATGGTCCAGTCTCGCAGAAGAGCTGCTGAACCACAAACTGTTGAAAAGGTCTGATAGAGAAAACAGTGCATCATAACTTGCAGTGTATAGAGCTAAATAGCTGCAGACCAGTCAGAGTGCCCATGCTGACCCCTGGCCACTGCTGAAAGCTACTACAATGTGAGAATCGGAAGTGCATCAACTGGAAAGAAGGTGGCCTGGTCTGATGGATGTTTTCTTTTACACCATGTGTGCTGGGAAACATTTTGTCCTACTTTCATGTGGATGTTAATTTTAACATGGGTGGCAGTGGCCTTTTTTCAGCAATATGGTGTTCTTTGCCACACTGCAAACTCTGTTCAGAAACAGAAGATAATGACAGAGTTGGGGATTGTGCTGGACAAAACAGACCCATGGAGGCCCAACATTGCATCTTACAGGACTTAAAGGATCTGCTGCGGAGGAGATGCCACAGTTCACCTTCAGAGATCTTGTTGAGTCTATTGTCTTGATGGATCAATATTAGCCAGGTGGCTTTAATGTTGTGGCTGATATGGCAAGCCGTTTTAACATTTAATAGTCCGATTGGATATGTACGTCAGATATCCGGATTTCAGTTCTTCCCAGTCAAAATAAACATTACAGATATCAAAAACGACGTTCTTTCTATCTACAATAAACATTACAGATATCTCAACCGTCACTTTCCCCATTCTGTCTATTGTGTTTTCACTTTTAGATAGCCAAAACGACATTCTATCTACAATGAACATTACAGATATCTGAAATACAATTCTTACTTGGAGAAACTTTCGTTTCAGATATCTTCAATAAAGTTGTTACTGTAGAGTTTCTCAACAGGTCAGTGTGATAGATGGTTAAACAGATTTCACTAATCATGTTTTGTCAAACCCAACATGGATACTTTTCCCACTACTGGCATGATAAACACAGTGATCTATGTCAGACTGAACATATTAGATTTGTGAAAATTTTCACTTTGAGCCTAGTTTGGCCCATCTATGTTACTTTTTGGGTTTTTTGGCCACTGGTTTGCGATATAGCCCATATATTGCTATATATATATTTATGGCCAAACAGTTAAATCAGTGGTGATATATGTGCCTATATATTTGTGAAAAAAAAATCTCCAATCAGACTGATGAATGTGAGCCTGGCTGGACCTGGTTATATGGTAAACATTTTTATTATTTGCGTTTAACAATAAAAATACACGTTTTAATACCAGCACATTTAGGGGTGGGGAATGACGTCATCTGAATTCACAAATCACGAAAGACAACAGGATATTTAACCATCTACCAAATTGACCTGTAGAGAAAAATCTCAAAAGAGTGGTGAATCGCAAACTGCAAACTCTCTTTACCGCGGTGTTTAGCTCTTAGAGGAAGATGTCCTGAGGACAGCGTATTTAGTGAAGGTTAGTGAAGAGAGTGCTGCACTTTTTTGCTGCTTCCCTGCTGCTGCTCGGTTTCCTGGAGGTTCGGGCTGCAGACGCCTAAAAGCTGCACGACATGGCAAAACTTAAGGAGACACTGGGTTAGCACTGAAAATACTGTTAGATTTATTGTTAGGCTGTTTCCACACCCTCCCACCCCAAAATAATTGTAAATGTACCATTTTTTAAAAATTATTTTTACTGGCACACCACACCTGTATTGTCTGCGCTTGCAGGTTAATTTAAATATGCAAATTTTCATTCGTCTAAGTTAAGCGAGTAAAACTGCATGCTTTGTATGTTTTAAGTGTATTTCATGGTGAAGACTCACTTAAGAGTTAGTATTGCATATGACAGATCACTGAAATTTCACTGTTTATTCAGAAAAGTACATCTCTGCTATTATCAACGCAATTAATCATAATTATGGCTCTGAGCAATATATTAGAAGCCCCTCAAGGAAATCCCTTTAGAATGAAGGAGTGAGATGAATGCAATTGAGAATGATGGTTTCTGAATGTGAAGAGAAACTATTGACCTCTAGTGTTAAAATAATTGCTATTCCTTATATTAATGTTGGTTAAACAAGTTTTACAGGATCTCTTAGGATGGAAGATCCACAGGGTCTTAATGTGTCAGTAATTTTGGAGAGTGTCAACCTTTTTAACTAAAAACATTTAAAGATTGTAATGTTAAAGAATGGGTAAACGTAAATATTTTGTCATATTAAAAAAGTACAGTCAACTTTGCTAAAGTTGTGTTGTGCATCTTAGTGAAGAGTCTGATGTGCTTTCATCCAAGGATATAAAACAGAGTGTATGCCCCAAGCTGTGATGCTCTGTGTGTTCTAACCCCTTTCTATTATGGCAGTTGTTAACTTTTTCAGCAGTTTATGCTACAGCAGGTCTTCTGTGGGAAGGTGGACTAGCCTTGGTCCCTCAAGTGCATCAGGGAGCCTTGGGCATCCATGACACTGTCGAGAGTTAACCAGTTGTCCTTTTTGGTAGGTACTGACCACTGCATAATGGGTACATCACACAGGACCTGACAGATGCTCTGACCCAGTCATCTAGTCATAACAATTTAGTCCTTGTCTCCAATTTTTACACTTGTCCAATTTTCCTGCTTCTAACATATCAACTTCAAGAAATGACTAAGTGAATAAGCTGTGTTCCCTTTTGGAAAATGCAATTCAGCTCCTGTGCAGAAGCCCAAACCACTGCTTCAGCAGAACCTGGTCGAAAGCAGCAGCCACATCCTGTATTTTTTACAGAAACTGGGCAAAACGAGCCACATATGATTCATACTGTATACTGTGGCAGACCATATGAATGCTTGGCCTAAAAAAAAAATCACACTTCAGTTAATGACAAGACTATATGCCTTCAGTAACATTGCTTTTAGTACTAACCTTTCATTGTAGGACAGTGTTCATAAAGTGGCATGACACCTACATATGCCTTTCATAACACGACATAAACATCATAAAGGCTTGTTCCGTTAAGCGTCACAAATGACGGATGCTTGTTGGAATAGGCCCTCATAAACCTGAATGTAGCCTCAAAATTGTTTACCTTTATTAAACCACCAGGCCAAAAACTTCCCATTATTTCAGTTTGTTTATTTTGAGATTGATCATTGACGTGAACTCTAGCCGACTGAGGATTGTGGATTTTGACCTTGATGTGATCACTTCCCACCAAAGATATTAGGTCACATTTTGACTGCACACACTCACTGCACTATAGGGACAGACTGGGCAGTGCAGGGCAGCACAGACATCAAGGCAGGAAAAAGCAAAGTGATGGAGAGAACAGCTGTGGTCGTGATTGTCCTGACACTGCTACAGAACAGTCTGCAGGAGACTGAGACCAGGGCCTGTTCTGATGATCTGAAGCAGATTACAGATCTGGTCTATCAGCAGGCAACTGCCTTGGCTGAGCTGAAGGTGAAGATGAGCTACATGGAGAAAGAGAACACAGGTGATCTCACACAGCAGTCCACTTTCTAATACAACACACTGATTTTAAATTACATTTCAATCTTACGTTACCTTAGTACAATCAAAAATCTGTTTCAATTATTTATTTGCAGTCCAATATGTATCCAATATGTTAGTGGATACTTTTGAGTGATTAAAAAATAGGAAATCCATAATGTGGGGAGTGTGACACCTTCTTAAATTTGGACTGTTTTGTTCACAACAGCTTTGGTGGCCAGAGTAGCAGGCCTTGAACAAGAGGTGGACAATCTTAAGAAAGAGAATGCAGGTAAGATCTACTAAATTATCAGAAAGTTTATGGATGTTCTCTCCAAACCCTTTTTAGATACAGCCTTTGGATCCTCTTCATGCTCTTATTGCGTAGTGTAGCCCACAAGACAACCAAGGCTTTGCAAACTCTCAGACAGTATTTTTCTTTTCTTTCTTTTCTTTCATTCTATTTCAGGCAGGGTGTCAGAGTCAGAAAAGGTTCTTTGTGTGCTGCCATTGAAGAACCATTTGAGCTCCTAAAAGAGCATGTACATTTCTTGCATGAAACCTTAAATTGGTGAGGAGTCTTTAGATTTAAGGTTCATAGAAAGTTGCTTACCACTCTTATCTACTGCAGTGTGTACCACAGGATTCTCTTTCACATCTTGGTTGAATAGTTCAGCGTTTTTCCAGCTATTACACACCTAACTGAATTTTGTAATGAGTTTATAAGCGTGTTGAAACAATCAAAGCTCCAAATGTTCTAACTTGTTGCATCACTGCATCACCAGCTGTTTCTGATTCCTTGCTTTGTAAATGACGATAGCATGATAACGAGAACATCTAAAGAGGATATATTTTGGTGTGGAATAAAACAAACCAATGCTTCATGACAGTAAACCACAATGTGGTGGTTGCTAGTGTACTTAACACTGTTTGAAGAGCAAACCCACCCACCCCCAAAAAAAAATTCCAGTAAAGCAAGTAGTTGAGGTTTTATATTTGTGAAGAAATTACCTTGTGCAGTAGAAAAATGTAGTTCGCATGGGTTAAGTGCTATTAAGTGCTATGTATAGGCCTCATGTTGTGTGGCTTCTGTCCTGAAATTACAGGGAAACCGAAGGTAGCGTTCTCCGCTGGCTTACCTGCAGGACAGAAAGGCCCGGTGGCAGTTGAGACTACCCTGATCTACAGTAAAGTCGTGACTAACGCTGGAGGTGCTTACAACCCCTATACAGGTAACGGTTTTTATCTAGTTTTTTTTTTTTTTAGAGTAATTACTTTCATTTCAGTTCGATTTGCCACAATTATAAACTCGCACAGTCCAAAATGATAAGCAGCTTAGATAATGAATGAACCACTGCTGCTTTGGCTGTGTACACATCTCTGAAGGGACAGTGCTTCGTATAGCAATGCTGTATACATCTGAACACACCTTTCCCAGTGTCCCCTCCCAACCACCCCAGTTGGTTTTACTTTTCTGTTTTGCTGCACATCTGTGTGTAGTCATATGCTGTGGCAAATATTTACAGTTCATTTTTATGTTTTTACTGTTTATGAAAGTTTGTAAATGGCTACGTTAGACTCTTAAGCACAGCTTTCCATGTTGCCCCACTGAGGCCAGAAATTTTTTTTTGTGGTGCACCAGTATTCAGTGTTGTGCTCTGGTGAGTTTGTGATTAACTGGTAGAATTATGTTGCTGTTTACAGTTAGACAGTCAGCTAGTTTGCTAAGTTCACCAAAAGAACTTGGCACGCCATTTTGCAAGGAGATTCAACCACAAATGTGCCATGTGACTGTGGCCTAAGTCTTTATGAGAGGACGGGTAAAAGATGTACTGAATAATTGACTGGCTGAACAGATATGATAAAGTTGAATGTATCAAAACAGACTGCTTTAATCATTAATGACATTTACAATGTCTAGTAAAAGCTTGTATATATCCACTTGTTCCTCCTTTGATCTTCTCTTAAACCACTGTATCCTGAAGCCTTTTAAAATGACCCGAGTTAAACACTGAGACTGAGAGGCAGCTACAACCTGAACTTACTGGATGTCTATTCCACTGCAGGGGTCTTCACCGCTCCGGTCAGAGGGGTCTACTACATCAGGTTCACAGCAGGCGCCTACAACAGCAACAGCCACAACATGGGACTGAACCTTTACAAAAATGACCAGCATCTGCTGCATTTGGGCGAATACGACAGCGATGGCAGAGCTAGGCATGTTTCAGGTGGTCTCGTTCTGGAGCTGGAAGCCAAAGATGTGGTTTACACCCGTCTCCTCGCAAACTATATGCTTTTCGATGATTCCCTCCTCCGCACCACATTCAGCGGCTTCCTCATCTTCCCCCTGTGAATGAAGCTTTAACACAGTTACACAGCTGCAGTTCAAATATTTCTTAGAAATATCTTAAACATTAATGTTAATCTCTTAACATTAAACAGTGTAATCAAATTAAATATTACAAAGCTATTTGCCCCTGCCAGGGCATTCATGTTTGAACTGGTTTGTTATAGAAAAACATTATTGCAGTTGCAAAGGAGGACCAACTCCAAATGAAAATCTATGTATTTAAATGCAATGTCATTAAAGTCCCTGTTGGTGTGATGGTCAGGCGTCCCACTACTTTTGTACATAATACTTTTTTTAAACCATAAGCTGGCTTGAAAAAGCACAGTCTGGCCGAAGCCCGTCTCTTAGTGCTGTCGACATCCGTGGTGCCATCGTGAAGCAGGAGATCTCCTTCATTTGCTCGTGTCAGTCATATTTCAGGTAGACCTTTTATTTTTGTGTTAAACCTGGCATATTATCAACACGTATTTATTTAAACAAACGAAGACAAGCCATCAAGCTCCTGCTCTGTGTTTTTCAGGAATGGAAGTGAATATCTCATTTGTGTACACTTTCGTTTACAAACAACTTCAATACTTGGCTCAATATATTTACATGGTTCACCACAGGAGGTGGGAGAAACAGTATCATGATATTTTTCAGCACAATATTGATTCAGTGGCGTCAACCAGGGTTATCCTTGACCAGGGCAATGGGGGGGTTCTTGGAGTCTATCCCAGGCAAAAGGCAGAGAAACACCCTGGACAGATCACAAGTCAAGTATCTCTATTTATTTGGTTAATATTGTTTAATAATTTTAAGTTCATGTAATACACTTGTATTTTGGTACATACGTCCACAAGGTGGCGCCAGACAACCATGTTCTCTTGAATCAACACGGAAACAGGAAAGTAAGTCGCTAGGAAATCTGCAGAATTTAAAACAACAAATTGCATTTCATGCAACCTCCTGCATCTCTATATGAGACACCAATTTCTAGGCATCATTCAATCAAACCACACTAATGTTTAAATGAAGCTATAGTCAAAGAAGTAGTAGTGGCCTACAGAAGTCTTAATTGTCTCAGCCCTGGTCCAGGTGGCCTCCAGCTTTACACACTGAGGTGTTTTTACTGCTCCTTACACCTGATCCAACTAATCAGCTCGTTAACAAGCCCGTTCTGTGCTAAACTGGTTTCTTAAAGGAGTGAAAGAGCTTAAACACGCAGGGCAGGGTATCCTGCAGGACCAAGGTTGGGAAATACTGGAATATCTCAATCTTAATCCTGGAACACTACTGCTATCCAGACTGTGGGGTTTTCCCTTCTCTGACATGGTTTCCTGATCCTGGATGCCACTGCCCTACTTAAAGTTCTTTCCCTTATTTATGAAACAAACCTAAACACAGTCAGGGCGTGTTAAGGAGCTGGTTTGTTGGATCAGGTGTGTCGGGAGCAGTGAAAACACTGCAGGACTTGAACACTTCTAACAAACCCATTTCCCCTCAGCAGCTCGTTAACTAGTTCTGTGTTGGAAGCAGGTCTGCTGTAACACCAGCCCTTCTCCTGGAGATCCACTTTCTAGCACACAAATGGATCTGATCCAGCCAATCGAGGTCTTCAGAAGAACACAATGAAGAACCTGGGACAGGTGCATCAGGTGCTCCACTGGAATGCCACAGCTCCCAAGACTGCTCTAAAACAGTTCAAGGTTATCATTTGTCATCAGCAGGTGTGAACACGTACATAGTTTGATGAGATATTTCTCCAAGGTGCAACATATATCAACATTCGGACAGTGTTTTCCAGTTTCTGAGGCACACTGCCTTGCACATCTGAAGTATTTTCACTGCTTTCAACACATCTGATCCAACTAATCAGCTGGTTATCAAGTCCTTACTGTGTTGAAGTGGGTTTGGTACAGAAGGGATGACACTAAAAGGACCAGGATTGGTGAAAAAAATCCCACATTATTGGAGCGACTCAATAGAACTATTTCACTTTCTGATCAAAGAGGCTGGTAAATGTGATGTGTGAAGAACCTTTTAAAGGTTTTTAATGGCCATTGTGTAATATAAAATTGACACCTCATTTACAAAAGTCATTCTTTAAAGAACAATTGATTGAGTTTCTTTGGGGAAGTCAAAAACATTCTATGGATTCAAGCAGTGCTTTACAACACACCTGATCCAGCTTACTCTGTTGAAGAGGTTGGGGGCTGTATTATTGGAGCAACTTACTAGAACTCAGTTCCTGAACAAACAGGCTTATAAATGAGATGTGAGGGTGAAGAACTACTTCAAGTTTTAAGGAACCTTCACATAGCAAAGGTCATTTACTGGGTTAAGGTTTATTCACAGATCCTTTATGGAGGTTCTTCAAACTTTACTGATGCATCTTGTTTACAAAAACAATGGACTGAGGTTCTTTGGGGAAACCAGAAAAGTTCCATGGCCTCAAACAAAGATCCCTTCTGTGAGTTTATACAATATATTCGTATATGTCCTGATTTCAGCCTTGTCTGAAACGAATAAAATATGTTCCGCAAAAAGTGGTGCTTACCCATATTTTCTACACTTGGAATGAAGCTGAAACTGTGTGTGTGTGTGTGTGTGTGCTTGGGAGATTTTAAGGAAATCAACATTACTTTTGATTCAAACACATGATGTCAGAGAATCACTCACTGATGATGAAAACTTGTTCTGTCAACAAGAAGCCAAAGGACCAGCCAGAGCACTAACTTTCAAGGAAGCAGCACTTATAAACCTGATAACTGCAGATGGTTCAAGTTAAGTCCTTTAGCAATTTCCTCCAGAATAAAAAAAGATTCTTCTGATTATGATTCTAAATCACTGTGTTGATATTGTTCTTCTTACTTTGGTTTAAACCAGGCTCACTTTAGAAAGATCTCATAAAGCATGTTTTTGCCCAAGAGGGCCTCCTTCCACTGCTGCAAAGAATCTTCAAGACAAACACTCCCCAAAACAGCTGTGGATTGTGTGAGACTTGGTGGCATAGTGGTAGAGTCCTTGCCTCTAATACAGGAAGATGTGGGTTCTAATCTTGCCTAAACATGCTGGAAGGAACAAACGTTTAAGACAGTTAAACTTAAACACTAGAAGCTAGTTGGTTGGTTCCTACTGTCTTAAAAGTTCGACGCCATTTTTCACACAGTAAAACCCCCTGGTGTCTCTTGTTTCAGGCTCTATAACCCCAGCTTCTCATCGCTCAGGAGCCCGGGGGGGGCTGCCGAATCAGTTCCCCCCCCTTTCTTAGGTATTGGTGTTTGTGGAGACCCCCACTCAGGATTCAAACCCATGACCTCTGAATCTTAGAGGCATTGCTCTTACCACTGAGCCACAGGATCCCACAATTTGCCTCTCTTTTTTTGGAAATTTGACTTTGAGATGAGGTCTGATATTCAAGACATAAAGCTAAAGGCTCTGATTAGAACCCACAACTGCTTGGTCTCGGAAGCAGTGCTCTTACCACTGAGCCACAGGATCCCACATCTCCCATCCCTTTTTTTTTGGAAATTTAACTTTCAGGTGAGGTCTGATGTTCAAAACATGAAGCTAACAGCCCTGATTAGAACCCACAAGTGCTTGGTCTTTGGGCAGTGCTCTTACCACTGAGCCACAGGAGCTCACAGCTAGCATGCCTTTTTATGATATTTTACTTTCAGATGAATGTGATGTGCAAGATATAAAGTAGACAACCCAGGTTTGATCCCACAACTGTCTGGACTTGAACCAAAGGTTTAAACCACTACACTATAGAGCCAGGCTGGATATGCTACATATTTTTGGACATTTGACTTTCAGATGAAGTGTGACATACACTCCATTAAGAGTAAGACACTGATGAGATCCTACAACCTTCCAATCTTAAGTCCACGCCTGAAGCCTGTGAACTACTGGGCTTGACAAGCTATTTAACTTATTGAGAATATAAGACTTCCAGATGAAGTGAGATATCCAAGACAAAGTTAAAGGCTCAGGTTCAATCCCACAACTTTCTGTTTTAGAGACTGTAGCTTAAACTGTGAGCTACAGAACTAGGCCAGGGGCTCAGGTCATTTTTTGGATATTTGACCTTTAGATGAAGTGTGATATGCAAGACTTAAAACAAAAGACTTGGGTTTGATCCCATGACATCATGTTCTGAAGTCACATCTTGAACAAGTGAGCTACATGGCTTGACAAGCAGCAGCAGCACTTTTCTATATATGTATTTCCTAAATCATGTCAGGCTGAAGTGAATGAACAATGAACAAATATAAAAAAAGTCATTGAAGTGAGCCAATGGCCCAATGATAACCATCTGAGTTCAGCTCACAAAGGCTTTACCGACTCACTGATGAGTTTAATCAGGTGTGGTTAATAAGGTTCACATTCAAATGGACAAATTAATATTACTGATAAAATCCATAAATCCATTACATCTCAGTTAAAAGAGTATTAGTTTATATGCAGTAGCACTAGAACTTGACTGTGTCTCCCTGGACTGATCTGCGTAACTGAGAGGACAGTGTGAACAATGCTAAATTCTCTGCATTTAACCCATTTAACCCATTCACCAAGTGAAGCAGTGGGCTGCCACCAATGAGGGGTGCCCAGGGAGCAGTGTGTGGGTAGTGACAGCAGAGTTTAAGAGCAGTGTTACACAGCTAAAGTTCAAATATTTCTTGTAAATTTCAGCTTAAACATTAATGTAATCAAATCAGATATAAAACCAAAGCTATTTGCCCCCGCCAGGGCGTTCACGTTTTATATAGTTTGTTATAGAATAACAAGTTACCCTCAGATTCCAGAGCGTAGGTGGCAGAGGTGGGGTGGGGGTTTATTATAGTATCTGCAAAGGTGGACCCAATGCGTTTGTCCATACAAGGTAAGAGCACCTAATATACAGGCCAGTGAAAGCATACCGATGTGGGCAGTGGTCTCAGCATAAGTTTAAAATAAAAACTTTAGCTTATGGAATACTGAAAAAAGGGCAAAATGAAGAGTATTTGGATCGTGCACTACTTATTAAATGCTATGATCAGGTACTTTTGTAATATAATATATGCGTGTGTTTTATAGGTGTAATAGGTCTTTGTTCTTCTGTGGGCCATCACAGAGCTGCTTGCTCATGCAGGTCACTGTCTGCCCTTCCTCTCTGTTTCCATGGCAACGGTGGTGGCTAGTTGGGAGGTGCATCCCTCGTCACTTCCTGCTGAGTCTGTTGGGCGTGCTTTTGTTTCAAATGGAACACACACACACACACACACACACACACACATGGATAAGTAGCAGTCAATCACAGGGCGCTGCCATATCATTTTTTTTCTCAGGAAATTGGCAGTGAAGCTGAGTGAGGCGTGTGGATGGAATATTCATGATGCTCATTTTCTGGGTTTTATCAGACTCTGCAGCATGTCTGTGTATCTCACCAACAGAGTGGTCTGATAAATTGTCTCACACAGTGGGGTCTCAAACTAAAACCAGCAGTATTGACACTAAGCATGTTCCTGCACAGCACTGTCATGTCTTACCATTTTAATTCTTGATTTAGACACCAATCCTCACTCTTTCAAAAAGATTATTCTTGATTTTTTTAATTATGCTAAAATGATGTGTCTGCCCGGAGAAAATATATTTGTTAATAATGCGTAAGACAGATTGTTTATGTGCTTGTCTTTTTGTGTATTCATAAGTATTTGTATGTTTGCACATTTCACAGGTTTTAGTATGAAGCTGGTACACACTCTCACTACACAGCTTCTTCCGGTACTGTGCTGTGCTTTTTCATTCGATGGACAAATGCTTGTTTCTGGGTAAGTCTCAGACCTCTCTGCATATGAATCCACTGATATTTCCAAGGCTTTTTTGTACTTTTTGACCACTAGGGGGGTCTGTTTAGTCATGTTCTGTTTTTGCTCTGTAATCGTTGTGAAAAATAAAGGAAGCTTAATATGTTGATATTTACCATGCATAGACCCATCATGTTAATTATACTTTGATTACTGAAATTTCACAGAGCTGCCTACTAAATGAACAGTGTCATGAGTTGTATGTGAATGTGTTTTGTTTGTTTCCTTCTAAAGATCAGTGGATAAAACAGTGGTTGTATATGATGCAGTGAGTAAACCATTGTTATGCAACATATCCTGCATTCCATGTGTTGTATTTATCTGTCCAGCTCTATATTAACTGATATTACCATGCAGAGATGTTATTTTAAATGTGTTTTTGTGTCCTTTTCCGTAGAATCAGGGAGTTGTACTTCACACTTTAACACAGCATGAGCGGTGAGTTCTCATTACCTGATTGAGTCCCACTGTAATTCTAACAGCTGATGTTTGTGTGACCCACTGTCTTTTTCTCTTCCTTTCTCTCTCCTTGTATCATTCTCCTACTCGCTCTTCTTTCTCTTCATCCCTCATTCTGGTGTAGACATGTAACTGCCTGTGCCTTCTCCCCCACTGGGCTGTTTTTGGCCACTGGGTCAATGGATAAAACTGTGAATATCTGGAAGATTGGTGATGCCATTTCAAGTGAGCCCTGAATCTTTTTACTATTATAAAGTCACAAAAATATGTTTCCTACTCCAGTGCCACTTAGTCTCTAGACGTCCACACGTCTAATGACTGGAAATTTTGTCTGATGATGACTTTAATCAGTTATATTCCATATTCCATATGCTCTAACCACCCAGAGTCCACCCCTCATACAAGCCCCCGCAGTGAGCGGCCTTTGTTTTAGCCAGGAAACATATTGTACTTGCTTTAAAGAATCTGAAGTTGCAAAACAGGAACATACTTGCAAGTCCCAGTCTCTTATTGTTCATTTTCGAACTTCTCTTGTATATTATTATAAATACAATAAATAAACTTGGAAAGAAAATCACGTCACTGGGCTGATTCCACAACATTGGCTACAGGATTTCATATAATACATTTACATTTTATTATAAGGCCGCTATGCTACCATACACCAGAACATGCTGAAGTCATCTATCTTACCTTGCACGTGGCTCTTTACTGACACTCACAAGGTTTCCTCAGAGTGAACATATGTGTTCTAGCTTGCTGAGGTGACCTCTAAGAGTGTAGTGCATGTCCAATTAACCTGGCATCTGACCATGGATCAGATTGCCTAGGCATCATTTGTATTACAGAGCAGGTCACAATTAGAATTTGTAGTGCTGACCAGACTCAGAGTGGAGCTCATTAATGCTCATCATGAATGAGTGAGAAAAATGTGTGTGTGGGTCTGTGTGTGTTGTGTGTGACCCTGAGCTCTATTGGACAGCCACACTGTGCCCTGCAGTTTAGTCTCAGTGCCATGCTGACAGATGGCACAGAAGCCTGTCTCTGAGGCTAGAACTGGCATTGCTGCAAATACACAACATTAAAACCCTCCCTGTGTCCAGCCTGTTAGCATTACAGATGACTCTTTCCAGGCCAGTCAGTTTAACTATCGTTAAGCTATCTAGACTCGATGGCCACTTTATTGAACCAACTCTCTCAATGCTTCTAAAACACTATTGACAAAAGGCTTTTTACTGAGATGGTGCTGTTTCAGACATAGTGAATTAAATCGATTCTTTCGTTTGTCATGCATTTTGTAGTCAAACTAGTCCATTTTGAGCGAGATGGTAGTCATTAAATTACTCTGTTTTTCTGATTTATAACTTTTAAAACTAATGTCCCCATAAAGATGAGATTGTGTGTTGTTAACACGTAGAGAGCACCAGTCATGGAGTTTGAACGTTCTCTCTTCACCAGAGCACTCTTTACCCATGAGGAGGAACTCTTTTTTTGAAGTCAACATCAAATATTTTATGAAACTGAAGAGAATGAAATGCTGTATTGCTGCCCCATATAATGGCACAATTCAAATTTAATAAGTTCCTTATATGTATGTCTCCTTTGATGTGATTGTCATTCTTTTTTTTTTCAAGCTGATCTACCAAAAGCAGTGACCCAAAGTAAGAACATTTGAGTATTCTTCTTTTATAGTTTCTTTACTACCATCTGAGCCATATATGAGTGGCTCTTGGGAACCTACAGAACTGCACTCTTTCCTTCCTAAGCAGGCCTGATTTAGATAATAAAAGACTTGATAATTAACTGATGAGCTGGATCAAATTCTGAATAACATGTAGATGTATTTTAGCCTCTGTACACATTTCATGAGTCTTACATGTAAAAGGGAGGGAGAGAAAGAAGACATAAAGGAGGACTGATCAGTAGAGGGGGAACAAAACCTGGTTGTTAATGAGACCAGGTTGCTTTCAAACAAGAACCTCATAGTAAATCTGAGACAACGGCAGAATCCAAAACAGAAGTAGTGACTTATAAGTGCTTGAGTCTTGGGTAGATTTTGACAGATTAGTAGGGACACTGAATGAAACAGAAACTAAACAAACCTGATTGGCACTTTATTCTTTCCTCATATGTCACAAACCATCAGCACAGTCCTCACAGAAAGTTACCTGAAGGACAGTGCTGAAGAGAATAGCCAAGATTGAGAGAGAGGGAGGGAGAGAGAGATGGAAAGGAACTATTCATAGTGGAATGCGATCAATGCATTGTTGTAAGGAATGCAAAGCTTGTACAAAACCACTTACATGGCTTTTAACTGGGCATGAACAAGACATTTGTTATAGCTCTGTTAACCAGCTAGTTTAACTTGCTGTGTTGGTCTGACATGTTGGTGCAGGTGAAATGATTACTACAGCATTGATATGACCCTTTTTTGCTCAAAAAGGTCCTTCCTGTTTTTGTTGTGGATAGCAAAGAAGTCTGTCAGTCACAGCAGAATGATGGTCACTGATTGGTCTGAGGAGGAGGTGGCTGCTTGGCTTCAGGAAGAGGGACTGGATGTTCTGGTGGACACATTTAAGGCCCACAACATTGATGGACCTGAGCTCATCTCCCTCACCAAAGAGATTCTGGCCACTGAGCTGAATATTGGTGAGAACACCTGATATAATTGTGACACAGTGGTTGTAGAAATGATGTGGTAAACAACAGATGAGATATCTGAAAGGGTAAGTCCAACCAGTCAATAGACTGACGTGCATTTGTACATATAGGTGTATGTACAAATTTAAAGAAAAAACAATATGAGGCGACTAAGTAAAATGCTGAGCCACCACAAACCAAGGCACATATGTCAAGTGTGCCTTGACAGTTGGTGTTTTGATGATGGTAAAGAAAGATAACTAACACATTGACAACCAAACAACAAAAATCATAGTTTTTCATAGTGGCAAGCTATGACTACACAGCTAGTTACAATAGAGATAAAGGCTATGCACCATGGTTAGTGGTGCAACAAATAAAAAAAAATCTAGGTTTACTCTAACACTTAACCAGGATTATGGTATAAGTGTAACCTTGGTCATATCTATACAATGTTTGGTGCAAATGGATTAATAGGTAATCCTTTAAATGAATCCGAGATTACGCTGTTGTTGCAACCCTACCCTGTTGTGTTAGGAGGGGAGGGGTGATGTGCTGCTGAATTCGTCATCAACATATCCCTGAAATCCTCCACTGCTATTTTTGTGCATAACTTTACTTTGTGAATGCACCCATCGCTCCACATTGCATAGCTTGCAGCTGTTCACTCTGTCTCCAAACAGAGCTCCACAATACCGCCTGATTTGTGTTCTGCAGTTGGAAGCTCCAGCTGGCTGAAGCTCTCTCAAGGAAGCTAAAAGCAGCTCATGTCAACTTCTAGGCTGCGTGCTTTGCAGTGGAATGGGATCTTGTGTATTCACAAAAGCTAAATGAGGTTTTCATGATCTGCAACACAAAAATTGTGCGCAGGTGTGGGGAGGAGAGCGGGGTTATTATTTGTATTGCTTTGCGTCCTTCCCTGTGGAGACACTTCAAGGCTTCAGTGCTCAAAAGCAAAGCAGACCTGTTGTTTCTTCTGTAGCTTGGTTTATTTAAAGGGCTGCAGGCTTTTAAAAAATAGTTCAGTCAAAATGTTTAAAAGTAACCATGAAATTATGAAAGGAAAACAAAACAATGGTATTTGTGAGCTGTGGCTTGTGTCCTGAGGGAACTGCACTGAGATCAGTCTGGATTCAGAGTCAGCAGCCTTTATTCCTCTTCTTAAAGCTCTCTCGTGCTGTCTCTGTTCGTCTTGTTCATGAGCTTCTGTAACTCAGGCCTGACATTAGAGCATGATTGGTTGAACGCATTAGACTAATAGTTGCTGGGCAGATGTGGACTGGGCTGTTTAATAGAAAGGTAGAATGTTGATTTTTGCCACAGTCTCTGGTGTTCAGGTTTGCACCTGGGGCTGATTTCATGTTGATTGCTCTATTAGTACATCTGTGCTGCCTCTGCATAATTTCAGTGCTGTCCAGTGGGTCCTTTTGAGACACTGTTGAGCGTTCACTAATTAATATAATTTAGCAAGATCCTGAAGTCTCACAGTAAATTATGTAGTGCACTCAACAACTCACAGGTGTGCTGTCCCGACTGCTACACAGGAGTGTGTGTGACCACTGCTACCTGAATACTGATTACAAATGCAGCCCTGTGGAGAGCATGCAAGTGGGTAAGTAAGTGAGAGATCAGATGGAAACGTCGGACTAAAAGACCTCTCACTGCTTTCCCAAACGTGTTACCCTAAGATCATTACAAGAGAAGAAAAGATAAACCTTTTTTTAGTCCCACAAGTGGAAAATTTGCATTGCTACGGCAAAAAGTGGACAGAACAAAGATAAGAGCAGCAAAAAGTGGCAAAACAATAGGTTAAAAGCTATACAACACTAGAAGATCAAATGAAAAGTAGACTTTACAACTAA
Source organism: Brachyalestes nurse (assembly GCA_037974405.1). NCBI lineage: Eukaryota > Metazoa > Chordata > Actinopteri > Characiformes > Alestidae > Brachyalestes > Brachyalestes nurse. The sequence goes on along the minus strand of JBBPCY010000002.1, from coordinate 17,354,778 downwards.
TACAAGAAATATAAATAATAAGTAATGATAAAGTGAGCATCGTTTTGAACAAAAAATGATGAAGAATAAGAGAGCAGAAGCAGCGTAGCACTACTCTGACCGCTGCCTGCAGTGTTAGTGACCGGGATCCAGGTACCAGGCTTAGTTCTTTCTGCAGCACAGGTTGTTTTAGATGTTTTAGATGGTTTGTGGCAGTGGTGGCTTGAAAGCCCAAACTATTATGACATAGACACAAAAGGATATTACACATGAATAAATATAATTTTCAAGACAAAAACTAATCTGAGCTGTCATAAGTTCCACAACATACACCAATCTGCCACATTATTAAAAGGTGAAGTGAATAACATTGAGCATTTCATTACAGTAGCCCGTGGAAGGGTGGGATGTGTTAGGCAGTTCTTGCAGCTGATGGGTTGGAGGCAGGAGAAAAGGCTAACTTGTCTGCCACAACTTTCTGGAAGGATGTCAGACCACAGTGCATTGCAGCATACTGTGTATTGCTCTGCAAAGTTGCAGACTGACCAGAGTGCCCATGCTGACCCTGCTGCTACCAAAACTGAAATGTGGATAGAAGGATCAGAACTGAACCAGGGTGCACTGGAAGATGGTGGCCTGGTTTGATGAATGATATTTTCTTTTACATCACGTGGATTACTGGATGAGTGTGTGTGTCACTTACCTGGGGTAGAGATATCACCAGGAGGCACTATTTTAAGAAGGCTAGCCAATGCAGGAAACGGGATGAACTGGAGAATGTTCTATTAAGATGCTTTGACAAGTAAGATCAACATAAACATTGTTGTAAAATACTGTAAAATAGTTCAGGAACGGTTTGAGGAACATGAAAAAGAGTTGCTTCATTTGGATTATTCTCTCTTTCATGCGCGCACACACACACACAGTCTCTTCTCTGGTTTGTCTGTGAAGCTGAATGGAGGCAAACTCTGGGCTTATTATTGTTTTTGATTCTACAGAGGCTACAGAACCTTCTGTTTGGCCATGAAATCTGAAAAGCTTGCTTCAAACAATCAAGTGCTTTCACCAACCAATAAGACACTATTTTCTTTGTGATTCATTTCTTTCATTATTTAAATACCATTCTTTTTTTTGTACAGTATTTCGGCAACATCTGTTTTAAACTGATGATTGCTAGATTCAAGTCTTTTTAAAAGATTACATTTTATTAATATATTTGAATGTGGTTTGTAGAGTCACTGGGGCTTCGAGGTAAAGTTATGAGAAAGATCAAGGAGCTGAAGTCTGCTCTGACTGGCACTGGTGTCCCAGATGAGTTTCTGTGTCCAATCACCAGGGAGGTCATGAAGGATCCAGTCATGGCTGCAGGTAAGTTGGTGGACAGTTTGGCAAAAGCCTAACACTACTCACCCCAACTGCTAAATTAGGTCTTTAATCAGTCAGTTTCGGAGAAAAACTGAGAAAGAGAATTGGTGTGGCCAGTAGTGCTAGAAAGTGCATTTGTTTTATTCAGCATTCAGCAGTTAAATTACTAAATTATGATAAAACCAAAATGCCAAAGGTAAACAAGCAGACAAAAGGCAATGCACTTATCAATTTGCATAATGGATGGACAAATATTAGAGTAATTGAATTTTAGAGGACCTCTTCTTTCTTGTTCTATACTAATGGTTGTTCCACTGCTGTGACCAAATGAAGTAGTAATTAATTTTTCAGACGATCCTGTCTGAGTGTAACGAAGGTAAGTGATGACTCTGGTATCTAACAGTACAAAGACGATTTTGCCTTTCACACTGTATTAATCAGTTTTAAAGGAATGGTTCAGCAAAAAGTTTAATTTAAAATTGTATCTAATTTATTTGATGTGGTTTAAGTGGATTGAGAGTGGCTTTGGAGATGTATTTACATAAAGTTTGTTGACTATTGACTTCTGTTGTTTGTTAGCAGCATTGGCCTTTTTGCTCCAGCACTAAACCAAACTCCTTCCTCTTTCACATAGAATAGCCTTTGTTTGCAAACCATCTGTGCACATAGCTTAAAATAAGAGCTGCTGAAAGAAGGCTATGGTAATTTAAAAAGTGCAGTGCTCTCCATATGCAGTCCCTGTATTTATGCTTAGTATAGGTGACTGTTTGATCCATGCAATTCACAAAAGTCACATAGCAAGGTCATTAGAGTGCTCATATTATTGCTGTATTCTCTAAACAGATGGTTACTCCTATGAGAGAGGGGCAATTGAGAGCTGGATCAGTACCTCAAACCACACCAGTCCAATGACAAACCTGCCTCTCCACAGCACCATGCTCACTCCCAACAGAACTCTAAAAATGACCATAGACCACTGGAAGGTCATGCAGTGACTGCAACTGAACGAAGATAAGTCCTGTTTGGCTTTCAAAACAAGGTTTTCGGATGAAAGTGGAGGTTGGTGCTAGAATTTTTGCACTGAAAGATTTCCATTGCTTGGTCTGTGGACTGGAGAACTGGCCATCAGGCATCATTTATGAATATAATTTAGAATTCATAATAAAAGTGATTTGTAAGCTGATTTGTGATGACATATCTGAAATGGATAGATTTGTACATACACTATAAGGACAAAAGTATTGGGACAACTGTTTTCCAGTTCCTGTTTGAGCTTGGCCCCTTACTGCCAGTGAAGGGCAGTTTTAATGCTTCAGCATACCAAGACATTTCGGACAACGCCATGCTTCCAACTTTATGGACACAGTTTGAGGAAGAACCTTTTCTACTCCAGTGTGACTAAGTGCACAAAGCAACTCCATAAATACATCGCTGGAGGAGTTCGGTGTGGAAAAACTTGACTGACCCACACAGAGCTCTGACCTCAAGCCCATCCAACAACTTTGGGGTGAACTAGAATGAAAATTACAAGCCTTAATGAACCATAGAGTATATTGGTTATATAATGAACTTCTGTTATAGCAATGTTACTGGGAGGTGACTTCATAATTTAAAAAAACAATTATTAAAATAATAATGGTAAGATCTGTGCACCCATTAAGTCCTAATATATGTATGCACACTGTGCTGATGGGGGATTTATATGTATTGGTGGAAAAAAACAACTCTGCAAGCAGTCAAAAGGTGTTTTGCCTCCCCAGATTTAGCTACATATATATCTTGTGTAGCTGGACCTGGAAAATCAAATCATATGTGTTTGCGCCTCTGAATGTAGCAGTGAGCTGAACAGAACGGCAGTAGTGCATTGTGGCTGTTTAACAGTGGAGTTTTGATTTTATTTCCTGTTTATGAATGATGGCATCTTTACAGCATGTGATTAAAGAGAATACAGTTCTACACATTACTGAAACATGGCAACAATTGCAAATAACAAACTTATTAAAATATAACTGCTTGCCTCCAAGCCTAATATCTCTCATATTTTAACTGTGTACTGTATTAACTCTTTTATTAAAAATGGCAACTGTGGCATGCACTTCAACCCAGGTGATTGCCATATTTATAGAGCTTCTTATTGAAATTTATTTTTTATTAGCTGTGCAAAAATAACTATATAAAATATATTGCTTTTACAATTACCAAGCCATAGGTGCTGTAAATAAATTATCCTAGACAGCAAAACAAGCACATATGAGATCATTTTAGCTTTGAACATTAATGGGCAAAATCCATATGTACTATACAAACATACAAACCAGGTATATTTTAATAACCTCAAACATCTCAACCAAAATGTGCATAAAATACATCTCATAATACACAGAACTTGTCTCAATAAGTGATGTACACTGATGTAGACCTTCACATAAACAGGTTGAAAAATACACACTGTGTTACTATTTACAAAGCTAGCACAATTTCTCAAATCTAATCCTGGTCTAGTGTTTTCCCTTGTCTGTTTAACACCCCAGCAACTCATGAAGGACCTAATGGCCTGGTTCGCTGAATAAGGGGAGTAATGTTAAACTTTAGCCCTCTAAAACAGGACTGGAGAAACATTGCGCTAGTGGTTAAGGATCCTAGTCAAAACACAGGAATGTCTGTCATTACTGACATCATCTACTGTCCTCATTCATTCATTTCTACATTTGTATTTACCCTTTGTCAGCACCAATGATGCAATGAATATCAACAGTATAAGCTCCCACTTGGTGTGTGTGTGTGTGTGTGTGTGTGTGTACATTGTGAGCACATATATGCAGTAATGGTTTGTAAAGTGCTGTGTTGATTTCTGTGTGCCCTGTTAGTCCCAGTGGTTAGTATCCAGTGTGGCTGATGCCTGGTAAGCAAGCAGCCCATTAGCGCACACTTTTGGTTTTACTAGTTAAAAAAAAAGCAGTAATGAGAAGCTATTATTGTCTATGATATGAAATGTTAAACCTATAATAATAAAGTGGAGAAAATACCTCCTAAAAGTTAAAAGAAAATATTTTCATGTTATATATGTGTTGTGTGTCTGTGTACAGATGTAAGTTTGGCTCTGAGACAGAAGGTGTAAGAGAGCAAGGAGCAGTGGGTTACGGTTGTATTATGAATAGGCTCTATACATTAGACTCAATAAAGGATCGCTTTGGTTTCATTGAAGCTACATGAATGGCAGGATTATCTCGAGCTAAGCTGGGATGCTTGGGCTTACTGTCCGTGTAGGAATGCGCCATAGCAACAGCTGGCTTGGACTCTTTGTAACAGGTGGCGGCCTGGCAGAACTTGTCTGTGAATTCTTTAGCATGCAGACTGCCGTTGTGCAGGCTCCCCAGTGCAGCTCCCTGAGAAGAAGCCTTGAGCTGCTCGTGGTAAGTGCTGCTGGGTTTGGGGTAGGTAAACTCACAGTTCGCTCCTAGTAGCCCTGCCGAGGATGTGCTGTGGCTGTCTGAGGAGTGACTCTGCCAGCCACGAGACTGGTGGCACTGCTGCTGCTGAAAACGTGCTGTTTTGTCCATTATGCCCATGAAAGGTCTGGGTTTGTATTCCACAGTGCCCCCATGGGTAGACTTGGTTTTATCCACGGTAGTTTTGGTGCGAACATCTGGGCCTTGTAGTTTCCCACTGTCGGACAGGCTGCTGCTGGATGCCAGACTGCTGGTGGAGCTCGAGACCCTCATGCTGCCTGCCTGAGACCCGGAGCCAGAGCCTGCTCCTTGTGCTGATTCCTTTCTCAGCTCCTGCCCCTGCCCCAAAGCTCCAGGTGATGCTGACAAAGACAGACCTTCTAAAGAGCTCACAGAGTGAGCCGAGAGTCTCTCTGGAGCCCTGCTGGAGCTGGAGGAGGGATATGCCTGAGACAGGAGGATACCTTCACTTTCATGACCTGTGGCAGTAGACGAGTGGCTTTTGTCTTCACTTGGGGGCAGTAGAGGGCTTATGTCAATGCCTGGCCCTGTTTTTAGCATATGGCGCTCAGGGAGCGGGCTTGAAGGCGCATGGGTTTGTGACTTAGTGGCTGGAGCCTGTGTAGAGCCTGACTGGAGTGAACTTAGGTGTTGGTTGGTTTTGACAATTTGGGCCTGTTTGGTAGGCTGCAAAATCAGGCTCTTCTGGGCCACAGGCTCCCGCTGGTGTTGTCTCTGACTCTGCCTGTGAGGTGGAGAGCCTGGCCTGCTGGCCTGCTGACAATTGCCCACAGTGTCTGGCAGTGTCCGGTTAAACTGGTAGATATTCTGCGACCAAGGCTCGGCTCTTGCATCAAGCTGAGAGGAATCCTCTTCATCTAGGTCCCTCCCTAGACTGTTTTCTGTTGAATCTTCTTCTTCCCCCTCTTCACGCTCATGGTCAGAGTCATGGTCAGTTGTAGACTGATTTAATGCCCCCTGCTGTTTGTTTTGGGCACGCTGCATTTGTTTGCACTCATCTTCTACTCGGGCCAGGAGACGGCGGATCTCTCGATTGTTGGGGCAAAGCCTGGTTGCCTCATGCAGGTCAGCTAGCGCTGCAGTGAACTGCCTATACGTAAGACAAACAAAAATCAGTGGGGTGAGTGTGAAAAAGAGCAGAAGGATAAAAGAGATGATCTGCGGGAGGTTTGGGAGGTCAGGCAGAAACTGAAAGGAAGTTGGTCATGTCCTGGTAATACCTTTTCTTTTCTGTTATAGGACCAGAGAATGGGCTGTTTACAAAGCCTTTACAAAGAGTGTTATTTAGATAGTACCTGCTGCTCCTCTTAGCTCGGGCTCGAGCATAATATGCTTCATAAGACTTGGGCTTCAGTTCCAATGCCTTTGTAGCAAATTCCTCCGCCATGCCAAAATCCTGTGTGAGAAAGAAGAATAGTTACTTCATACAGTACAGTTAACATGCACTGTTGAGCTGAAAGGTTCCTGATGGTGATGGAGGCACAATACAGCACACTGCTTATCTGATCAGTTACATACAGCTAAGCCAGCTCATCAGGCCTATGTTTGTGAAGTGTCTCAAAGAAAGGGCTGACAGCTCATTTGGTTTTGGTTTTGTCACCATACTACTAAAAGACTTAAAATACTAAATCAAAAGTTCTATTATTATACAGGAATACAGATGCTCTTCAGCCATTTGTGGTTATTTCAGCAACCTCGACTGGATGGCCGAATAGTTGTAATTTGCTCAGGATAATAGGTGTTATAATTAATGGACTCAGTCTACTTCTGAGGTTTTATTGTTTTCACCAATCAAATATGTAGATTGGAAACTGGCTATGGACTGCGCTTGTGTCGTGGGCCATTTTAAAGTGGGAGTTCATTGCTCCAGTTGTGGAAAAATCTATTCCAAGTGCTTCATGTAATATGAGTTTCTGGAGCAGTCTCTGTTTTGTAAATGGTGCGACAATCAGTGCAAAAGAACAAAAACTAGATACATGTACTTATCTGTTGTAGACAAATCAGATGAATAATGATTAAGTGTGACTCTAATAAAAATTTAGTCAATTTGCAAATATGCAAATGTAAGTCAATTTGCACAATATTAATAACAGTTTTTAATAAGAAAATACATTTATCTTCTAGAAGTTGACACAGGCTTTGGCACTTATCCAAACTGTTGAAAATTTTAATCTGAAAGAATATTCCTATTCATATATAATATTTAAATCAAAAACATCCCAAAGTGTATAATATCACAGCTATATTATTTTAGAGAAGAAAGAGTGATCCTCACATTGGTTTTTCTGCGACAGCGTGAAAGGTTGAGGTACAGAGAGACTCGCAGCTCTCTAAATGCCTTCTGCTCTTCACCGAAGCCCTCCCTGGGAAACTTCCTCAGAGCATACTGATACCTCTGAGCTGCCTCCTTCATCTTACCTCTCTGATTCAGATAGAGACAGAGAGAAAGACAGTGAGGGAGGTAAAGAGACAGCAAAATTACAAATGCAAGCATTTAGAACAACAGGTGAACAGGTAAGGAAAGAGGAGGAATAGAATGATAAAAAAAGAGCAGTCATATACTCCATGTGTTCCAGCATGTACTTCACACACTCCCTCTGCATCAATCACTTATTCCAGCCTTGTCCTCTTTCTGACACAAAACTCAATCTCTTAAATGTCACACATCTATCACATACATATGCTCTTCATCTTCTTTTCATTCCACGCAATTCTTTCTCTGATAAGAATCATCTAATATAGCAGTTATTTTTTAATCTCAGTTTTCATGGATTAGAGGGCTAAACAGAGATAAGCAAATTGAAGATAATAAACCCTCATTTTTATTTTAATTAGGGCACATAGATGAGAGCTGGGTTGGAGAATCATTACCATCAAACCTTTGCTTTGGCTCTCTGCTGTATTAAAGATCAAATTTTGTTCAAACGGTGTTTGTGGGTAATATGTTGGTGTTCAAGTGTCTGAACTCAAGCAAACATATTGAACAAGTACTTTTGAGTTGACAAGCAGGAGTACTAACTTTTACAAAGCGATTAGTAAAAACAGGGACTCACTGAAAATGGAAAACACATTATTCACACATCCTCATACACTAGCCAAGGCTTTTTTCTCTTCCATGTATGACCTGGAATGTTGATATTTGCTTTTACCTTGTAAAGCAGATTTCCCTCTTCCATGAGCTTTTGTAGCAGGATGATGAGGATGTCAGGCTTAGAAGTGGCCATCGCCCAGGCTGCATTACCTAAGGGAGTAAGGGAGAGACAGAAGGTGGGTCGCCCAACCCTTCAAATACTAAGCAGACAAAATGTCACTTTGATACTTGTAAAGTTACCTAATGACTGTACCTGTTCGATCATAAGGAGATGTTCTGTAGCCTTATGAGAGGTTTTATTGAAAGCAGTTAAGAGAGGGGAAAAGAGTGAAACAGCGTAGAAACGAAAGACATGCAAAGAGAAAAAATACAGTGCAGAAAAGAGAACGACATCTTGAACCTGAGTACACTGCATGCAGTATTTTTATAGGTTTGATTCTAGTTATTTTTATATAGACAATAAACTCTAAAAATGAGCTTCATCCAAGGCTGTCTCTTTAAAGAAACCACAGTAAACAACACTAGTATGGGGAGGAATGCTGGGAAATGGCCTCCAGTTACACACGGCCTCACAGACTCCAGCTATGCATGGAGGTTTATTAGCACATTGTCCTATTTATTATAATCCTAAATACTGAGGTTTATGAGGGCAATATGTGTGAATGGGAATCATTACCTGGTTATGTAATGCTCTCATTTTCAGGACCATAATAAAGCCAGGGCTATTCAGCAGTGGCCATAAGGCTGTTGTTAATGGTCAGTGTTGCTTTTGTGTGCATGTGTGATTGTTTTCTCACAGAGAGAAAATGCACCGCTGTTATCTCATTAGCGGATGTCTGGAAATGCAGTCATGAGCGATCTGCTTTCTTCAATGACAGTACCACATGTTGCATTGCATGGGTTGTACTGATTTTTAGGAATTCTGTACTTTTTTTTGTCAGTATGTCACATGTTTTGTGATACATCTTAAAGAAGAATAACTTAGGATACAATAACATGTAATATATTTAAGATTCTTGGTACCAGCACGTAAAAAAAGAATTCCTTTTAGACAAATGTAAATGTGTATCATAAGATTATGCTCACCTAGTTTGGCCCCTTTCTTGAGTAAAGTGACTACTACTGAAGTGTTCCTGCAGCCTATTGCCCGATCCAAAGGCCTCATGCCACTGTAGTCCACATGCTCAATTACAGCTCCTCTCTCCACCAGATAATGCACCTACACATAGAGTAGAACATATTAACAGAAATTCTACAGAAATATAACACATGATCGCTGATGAAGAAACAGTTATTCATGCCCCAACCACCATTTCTGAGAGAATCGGCAAAACACAGTATTCAAATAGTAATTTATAAACATTAAAAAGGCTCCTAACACTTTTTTCCAAGCATGAATTTCCATGTACTTAACATTAATAACAATGCTACATTAAATTCATCTTTTTTATTTTGTTCTTTTATTTACACAGCCAACTACGCACAAGTTTATCTCAACAACACTAATTAATTAAATGTTAATACTGTTTCTGAAAATGGCCTGCAAGGATGTTATTATTCCACAGCTGGTGTAAATGCAGCTGTTTCCAGGTAACTTACAATCTCTGCGTCTCCATAAAAAGCCGCCAGGTCCAGAGGAGTACGCCCGTTCTTGTCAGAGTGGTCTATGACTGCGCCGTTCTCTACCAGGAACTGAACTACGTTCTTATGTCCTTTCAAGCACGCCCAGCTCAGAGGCGTTAACCCCTCCTTATCCACAGATGTTAAAGAAGCACCTGGGAAACACATTACAGATTACAGTTAGAGAAACAGAAACTACAGCCAGGACTATGGTCAAGAGTCCTACTCCACAAAGCAAATTCACATATATTGTTCAGGATGATTGAATTAGAAGCAGAGTCAATCAAACTTAAAAATGTAACTATATACCACAAATGTTGTAGATGAGTTCTGTATGTTACCACAGTTAACAAACTGATCAACTACATGGTTAAGCATGAATTCTTAACCCTTTCATTACCCCTCAACTATAATTTTAGCTGGTAACTGACCTTTAGAGAGGAGGAATTCCACAGTGCTGAGGTGACCTTCACAAGCCGCCACCATCAGCAACGTGCGTCCCTGCTTATCACTCCCATTCACATCCGCACCATGCTGCAACAACATATCCGCTATCTGACATAGAAATAAGTAAGAGAAGAAAGAAACCAATAAATTAGCACACTTGACCAGTTTAACCCTGCCATCTTGGTAAACAGACAGGTGTGTATGCTCACTAGCAGACAGCATAGGCAGATAAACATTAGTCATGTAGAAATCCAGATAATTCCAGTGGGTTCATCACATTTTTTGACACCTAAGACTGTGTGTATCTATATATCTGTCGGTTAATGTGATCAAATGATAAAGTGTTTGAATTAAGTGTGCTAATGTGACTCACCTGCCAGTGTCCCTGTCTCACTGCACAAAAGAGTGCACACATTCCTCTTCTGTTCACTTGCTGCACCTGTGCACCCTCCTCCAACAAGTAACTACACACATCTATCTTCCCTCGGCCTGCGGCTGCAGTTAGAGCTAGAAAATTAAATGACAATCATGGAAGATTTTTTAATGAAAGAAGCAATAAACCAAATGAAACACTGCTCAATGCAAATCAAGTGCAAAAAAGCTGCTTGGGCCTGGCCTGGGAACAGCATGATTAGTTTGTCTGTGATACAGCTTTTAAGAGAAAAGGGAACAGCTCAAAGCTGGGAGCAACACTTCCGTTTAGGCCATCAGACTCCTCAGACCAAGGTTCTTGTGTTGTTTTTGTTCTTGTGTTGGTCCTGGAGATATGGTTTTTAATTTCACAGTGTACTATGTAAATGGCTGAAGTGACAATAAATATACTTGATTTGACTCCTTTTTTCCTGCAAGTGGTGTTCCAAATCTTAGTCAAACTAGTAATTCATTTATCATTATTTAACTACACAACTAATGATTTGCTCTATCTAAGAGCATATGTTAGCTTAACATATTGAGTGTCACAGTCAAGTAGTATGAGGGCAGTACATAAATGCTTCTCAGAATGTAAGGTGATGTGAGAATATATGAATATATGACAAATCTACTTTCTCACATATATTAAGTGAGCATGTGTTTCACTTCTGCTTTGGGGGCATTTATTAATATGCTAGTATTAGTGATTATGTTGATCATGAAATTTTAGCAGATGATAATTGCCATATAAATAATGGCAAATAAGAATTCAATTGACTTTTTTTCCCATTGTATGCAAGTGATAAAGTACAAGCTTTAAGTGGCCAATTATTACCGGTGTTGATGCTAAGCAGTTCTCAATTGACAACAGAAGCTGCTCAAGCTCAAATAATTGTGACGGGGTAGTTAGACCTGTGCAGAACCAACAAAACAGCAGTTATCCAAAACAAAAGTTTTTTTCTTTTTCATCAGTAATGTTGATGTTTCATCTCAGCAAAAGACATTCACGCTTGTCTTTAGCCCTTGTGTGACCCCAGCAAGTGACCCATCAAACCAGGACCCACTCAATTCTTACCCAATGAACACAGTGAACAAACAGAAACCACTGCTTGATGTAATTAACTATGGCAAAACTGTGAAGGACAAACACCATCGGCCACTGATCACTGGCCTCAAACAAAACAGTAATCATTTAACTCCTTAAAATATATAGCTTATTACATCCTAAGGCTTATTATTCAATCTTATTATTCAAACTTAATGGACTAAATTTAAAAACTAGCTTTAAGCTATAGAAATACAGTAATCCTCCGCTTTTCGCAGGGGTTACTTTCCAAGAGCACCTGCGTATAGTGAAAAACCGCGTTGTGTTTTGGTTAAAAAAAAAAAAGCCTAAAGATGCCTATTTGTGTAGTGTAAACCCTAAATATGCCCCAAATATGCTCCCCAAACACTTTAATTTCATTTTAAATTCAGCTTAATACATTACCCTTAACGAAAATGTACACAGGGACGGACTGGCAATCTGTGTGTTCTGGAAAAGCTTTGCCGCGCTGAATTTAAATCTCTCTCTCTCTCTGTCTCTCTTTCTGTCTCTCCCTCTCTCTTACTGCCTCTCTCTCTCTTCTGGAAAAGTCCAGAACGGCCGTCTGTTTGGGCGGCATAGGGCTTTTAGAAGAATGAAATGAGAACAGGTGGGCAGCAGCCAATAACTTGAAATGTATCTGAATTTATCTTTGGATTACTATTTATGTTATTAGCAAATTATATATTTTAATAATTTAGAACTAAAATGCGAGAGAAAAAAATTTGCAAGAATATTTAGAGTTTCCACATTATTGTGGAAGTAAGGTTCTCAGAAAAAATCTATGTGTGACTGAATCCGCGAATAACTGAGGGATTACTGTATTTAGTAAATGCCAGAAAATCCTGCCCATTTAAGGCATTAGTGAATATGTTCTTAAAGCAGTCAGTGACTGTGGCTTGGATGCAGAATGGCATGGTACATATTGTATTACTAGTGTCCTTGCAGAACTGTAGAGAAAACACCCAAAGGTTAAGTTAGGTTGCTGAGTTCTCGTAGTAATTGCCCAAAATGAGCTTAAAGGTTTACAGTTTTACACATCTCAATCTGAGAGCAGAACCCGCTGAAGGACAAAAGGTGCAGTCAAAGCTGGAAAGGTTAAGTGATGCTGATCCAGAGATGGAAATCCATGTGTGGGCAAATGATAACAGATCTATCTGTCAGTGCGAGCCAGACCAGCAAATCCATCAAACACTTCAGAGAGTTGAGAAAAGAAGGAGTGACAGGCTGTCATTCAGCTCCCCCTTCACCACCCTGTTCTCTTTACTCGCTCTTAAAATGTAGGTCTAGGTCATTTCAAGTGCCCTATTCTAAGTGCATCATTCAACTGAAGATTTTGAGATAGGAGACCCCCCTTACACTTTACCCATTCACTCTACCCTGTTCCTACCATAACCCCAATCTGGTTCCAGCTTCACTCTACCATGCAACTGTATTCCTTTAAATGATGGATACCGCTAAACCATGCTTGCTACAACATTGCAATCTAATAATGAACCAGCACTGCACCCCATGTGTTCATTTCTGTTTCTTGATGGGAGCTTTTCATCATTTAAAAATAAATCTGGCAGTAGCTGAACTAGACAAAAGCAATACATAAATCCTTGGGGCAACTGAAATATGAAATTTGCCATCAGCAAGTTTTACTACGAAGTCATTTATTAAGCATAAAGAAATTAATGAATAAGTATACTACTAATTTATCAGCATTAATCCACATTTACAGCACAATGTCACAGCAGAAACTGAAAAACAACTGCAACCATAACAGTCTCCATTTCATGCACATCTTCATAATAATGCCCTTTTGCCATTCAAGTGGTGCTTCTGTCACAGGCATATATGGTGTACTGGGCAGATACTCAATGCTGTATTCACATACAGTAAAAAGCTGCTGTCAACATAAGACAGTAATACTGCAAACTCAAACTGATTTGCTTTTACTGGGAGAATGATTTGTTGTCAGCAGTACCAGCACCAAATTATATTCAGTTTAATAAACACTGCAGAGGACCTATCTGCATGAATAAAGACATTATTCTTTTGTGGCTGGTGTGACATATGGAATAATATTTCTCAGCCGAGCTGTTATCTGAGCTGTTGCATCATGAAAAGCAGTAAACAAAGGGTTGCGGACAGAATTCTAAAAAGTGACAGGAAGAAGGAAGAAGAGATATTTCTGCATGAAACTAATTATTTCTTAACTCAATTGCATTTTGAATTATCAGCTTAAGCATGTGTCAAGGTAGCACATTTACTGTAACCTTTAAGTTCTGTAACTTGCCAATTCATACATTCCATTTTCCTAAACCTGGACTAAAACTACGTTAACTGGTTTTCCCACACCTACAACCCCCAACATGAATCCTGGACCACGCCTCCATGCCCTGGTAAGGAAGTGATGAATCTTTTTTTACTTCAGTAATGACAACATTAGAGGTATTACAGAAATACATCAGAATTATTGTGAAAGGGCAGGAGGACTGAAGCACTGAAGAATGTCACTGGACTCACTGAGGCAGGCAATTAGGCCCCAGTCTGCATTAATTAAATGCCGTGCTGGGTAACAGAGCACCGCTCTAAGAATCGGGTCATTGCAGCCAGGACGGGTGGAATGGGGACACCTGCTAAAGAGGGCCAGCAGAGTGGATGCGCAATGCATTAACAGGGCCCTGATTCATTCATTTGGTAAAAAGAAATTTAAGGCTAAGTGGTTGCGGGAAGCAAGCAGCCATGACCATTATTATTCACGGTAATGCGCTTCTGTCTAGGCTGGGCTTGATGGCTTGGTTAAGGAGGCACAATGCATAGCATGCAATACAAAAAAATAAATAAATTTAAAAGCATTATTGGAATACGATCAACAATAGCTCTCAAAAGTACCATATTTTTAAAAAATCAGTTTCACTTATTTGTTTTGAAAAACTTCCACACAATGTTTTGACTACTTGCATGCATCAGACAGGTTTTGTTGATTGGCTCTCAACTCTACATTTCAGACACTGACACACCGGAGCTTTAAAACAAGTTTTGTGGCCACCTACAAGGTTTGCTATTGGCCTCACCACACATTTAACATCTGAAGCTCTGTTGTCATTAATAAGCCTGACTGAACACCGGGCTGACTTCACTTTTGATTTAGAGCTTGTGGTACTGCATACTCATCTGTTTTGTGGGTCTTAAATAGCAGAGCATGTTAAACAGGCAAATGAGGAGAAGCTTAACACTTGAGAAATAGACAAGCAATGTTTTTTTCCTTGAATATTTTGTTAAAAAGATGAAAAACAATGCTATCTTTTTTTTCTTATTCGTAACCATTATGTCTAGAAATAAGCTAAATTATTTGCCAAGATCATTTCACTACATAAAATTAAAACAAGGAAAGTGTCTAAAAATAGGCTGAATATCTAATAATATCTAATATTCATAATCAATCTCAATGAGAAATATTAGATATTTTAACTAGTGATGGGCCGATCCACGTTTTTCCAGTTCCGATCCAATTCCGATACATAACTGCCGATAACAATACAGATTCCAATACAATATATCTTTTTTACTTTAATATTAGCATTATTTTTGTTGAAATTGTGCTGTTTGTTAGTAAGGTTACATCACAGAATAAA
>JBBPCY010000002.1:17285860-17296693 GCA_037974405.1 Brachyalestes nurse | reverse complement strand
CTTAAGAATCTGTATTTGTATATACTATCTCAACTTTATTATCTATTCTTATAATCTTTATAGTCTTTATAAATCTTATTGTTTTATTTAAATGCTTTGGCAATACTGTACATACTCACGGTCATGCCAATAAAGCTCATTGAATTGAATTGAATTGAATTGAGAGAGAGAGAGAGAGAGAGAGAGAGAGATAGATAGATAGATAGATACATGGACACATGCACTGATAGATAGATATATTAAGGTCTTGTTCTATGTTTCATGATTGTGTTCAAATATTTTTCCTCCCCTTCAGTTGACACTGATGTAAGAAATAATATATTGTGGGGAATATCATGAACACTGTATGAAAAAATTAATTAAATTGTGCCCTGTGGAAATCACAAGCGATTCACAAGCGTGAGCAGGAAAAGAAATCCTAACACTGGCAGCTGTTGCTCTTGATGCCATTGACACTGCCTTATTTCTGTCCTACGGCAGAAGCTAAAGACATACATAAATGAAGTGTGTTACATTCTGACATATTCAGAGCACCAAAATCAAGTGAAAATTATGATAAAAGCAAAAATGCATGATCACTCTTACATGATTTCAATTAAACTGATGTTTATGTTGCCATTATCTTTGAACACCAGCTTTGAACAGAACATTTTTGAGGTGAGGTCAAGTGAAAAATATATTTGTGCATGTGTTTGTGCAAAGAAAAATATTAAAGATTCCATCCTCTACCACATTTAAAATGTAATTACAAATATAGTAGTTACCTCATTTAGTATTCAGTAGCTTAATTCGGGAGTTAACTTGGAGAAATTGCATATAGTGCTTAATGCTTAAAAAGCTTCCTAATTACAACTGTGTTACAACTGTGTTAGGATAGGTTATTATCTTAGGCTAGTGTGTGTTTCGACTTACACCAAAATTCAGGTTACATCACTGTCATAGGAACGGATCTTCATTGTAACTTGAGGACCCCCTGTATTAGTAAATTACATAAAGGCACATAAAAGCATGTGGAAATGGGTGAGCTGAGAAAGAGCTATCAGATCTTTGCAAAGCTGCCGTTTGCTTTATTCATGGTCAATAACGCCATGTCATCAGTTTCATAGTTGCTATGTGTGACATTACAATGAAGCCCTGGTTTAAGAATGCAATAACATTGCCTTTTTTTTTAGTTTAAGACAGAATCGATGAAAATGAATCATTATTTTGAAAAGGAAATGGTGGGGTAACCACCTGATCATTCACTTTTTGAGAGAGTTACTCAGCAGAGAAGATGCTTTTGTTAAATCATGCTAAATCAAACATCGATTCAATCATTTAGAAAAAAAATGCTCAGTGACAAGTGGCAATGCCCACATGCACAAATGGTTTGAATGGCAGGGGTGCCAGACTGAAACAAAGTAGAAACAAAGTGTGAAAGCTCACAGGGCAGCTGTACAAGACCATGTGTGTGACATGGAGCGCCTGTCTGTTGTACATCTAGTCTAGCACTCTCAAAACAGGCCACAAGTCAAGCCCTGCGTGATCAGCTACACCATATGATAAAGCAAGTACTTTTTTGTTCACTATATATCAATTTTCAATATATTTTTACTGTTTTTGATCCGATATTAAAAATACATCCATAACTATGAATGGCCATTTTGGTTCCTATTTTTATCTTACACACACACAATCACATGTCATGTCTTCTTACAATATCAGACAAATGTGTAGAAAATACAGTCACCTCACACCCAGGTGAACAGTTTTCAATTCCATTCCTTGTCCATTAATCACTGTATATGCAAAGCACACCACTACAAAAGAAATGCCCCTGTAGATAATATTCATCTACTGTTGTAAATGACATGAGATAAATAATATGAAATTTAAGGCAAAAAACACATAAGTACCCTGGTAATTAATTAAATGATCCACGTTACTTATAAGTATCAGAATAAAAAGTCTTTATTTACAGAGGAGAACCACATTTTCTTTAATGTAATCATGATGACTGTTTTATTAAAACCTATTAAAACGCATTTGTCATAATAATAGTTTAATTTCATTTTGTCCTGGAATCCATGTATATAGAACCAATCTAGCTCTCCCAAAGATTAGGTTTTCAGGTCTGAGCAGAGGGTCTTATGCAATAGATTAATATCAGCATAATTAAGAAACATGCGGATTTAGTTGGTCTGACCTAGTTGTCTAGTCATCACAATATTTTATCCCTATTTTTTTCAAAAGCAAATTCAAACACTTTCATGAACTTGCATTTCATGAAACTGTTTGAATTTGTATGAACCCAACAAGCATTTTTAAAAGTCATTTTGATATGTCAGAATATAAATGCCACATTATCTGTGCTTTGGAACGGCACTCTCTGAAGAGTCAATTATGAAGCCGTCTTTGCCTGCCCTTGGCTTCCTCCTCTTCAAGGGCACAGTAGCCAACCGTAAAATTAGAGATGTGACTTCACTGCCTAACTATGACATCATCCTGTCAGGACCTGGGGCGGAGACTGATTGCCATGGCGATGTGACTCAAAGGATTTTGGGACAGGACAGTTATTTAGATTCTATAACCTCAGTTTGCCATAGAGGACTTAGGAGTGTGTGTGTGCGTGTGTGTGTGTGTGTGTGTGTGTGTGTGTGTGAGAGAGAGAGAAAGAGAGAGAGACAGAGAGAAAGATGCACGCGAATTAGTAAGGGAGAGAGAATGAGGTGTGTGTATATGTGTATGAGAGAAAGGGAGCGGGAGGTATTAGTGTCGGAGATTGACTGAAAGTGTTTATGATGCCGAGTCCGCAGTTCTGAAGCAGCGCAGTAATGTTATGGATCTATCAAATGCGCAGTAAAGATTAATGCTTTGTTCACTAACACCAAACAAAGCGTGAAGTGAGTAAGTGCAATAGAGTCAAATGATTTCTGAATGCCGTGCAGAAACACGTGCGCACACAGACACACACCTGGACTCAACAAACAGAAAAGCTCCAAAAGGACAATCACCAATTACATTTAATTGCTATTCTTTATTACTGAGTCTATCGTTATGGCTCCGGTTTTATGTGCATTACAACCTCAAACTCTGTTGACACTAAATGGCCCAGTACAGCAACAAGAGAGAGTGACATAAAAAAAAAAAAATCACATTCAAATCACAATCAATCATTCGCTGGGACTAAAGCACAGAGCAGCAAACTACCCTCAAACATGTGGGACACATTCTTCCCTAAGGGTCCTTAAGTCCCATTTCCTGGTTACTGCCAGTTTAGTAACATATGGTCCACTTCCTACCTGCGACTGAGTTGGGCCTGGGCATCATGAGGCTGGAGGAGGTCTGTGTCGGATAGTGGACTGGACCCTCGGCATTGGTTCCTGCCGTCCCTGCCCCTGAGATTACCGTGGCTGCTATCCTGCTGCTCACAAAGCTCTCTGTGGCAGCCGTTGAAGCTTCTTCCTCAGCCACAGGAGAGCATGTGTCTACACGTGTGGCGGTTGAAGCCAGGGCATGGTGTCCACCACCTCTCACACTTCCTTCCTTACTCCACTCCAGACTGGACCCACTGCGGTCATCGTTCTCTGATGAGCTGGTGATGGTGGCTAGACCAGAGAGAGAGAGAGTGTCAGTAAATTTGTATTTAATTCTCATCTACATGGCAAAAAACTAACTTCCTTTATTTCACTATTTCCTGCAATATTCACACATAACTACCACAGCAACCATCCCAGCTTGGTAATGTTGGTTTTTAAGCATAATCAAAACCTGTGTAGTGTTTTATTATGGACACATTTCGTAGTGTGGGGGCTGTGAAGGATGACTAAAGACAAAAAAAAAATCTGTGAAATCTGTCATTATTTTTTGCACCCACTGATGAGTCATTAGAGTTAGGAGGGGGTTAGTAGGGGCAAGAAAGTAAAAAAAAAGTGTGCTTGACATGTTATTGTCACAAAATTGGATTGGGGAGTGTGTGTGTGTGTGTGTGTGTGTGTGTGTGTGTGTGTGTGAGTGAGAGAGAGAGAAGAGAGAGAGAGAGTGAGAGAGAGAGTGAGAGAGAGAGAGAGAAGAGAGAGAACCATGCTATCTTCCACGTCTTATAACTCTTGACGTATGAAGATGATGAAAGCGAGAGGAAATCGGGGCGGACAAGAAGAACAGATGGGTTTTGAATCATCACTGAGGTCAACAGAAGTCACCTCAACAAGAGGGGGAGGCGGAGGTCTTAACATCATAACCCTTCAGTGATGATGGTTTTAAAGAGAGAGATATACAGAGGCAGAAGGAAAAGATGGACAAATGGATGTTAAAGTGACCTCTAATTCAACCATAATTCATGCCCCTCCTGTAGAGGAGTGAGTGAAATTACTGGCTGTAATGAGGGACTCTGAGGAGAAGAGTCCCCCCACCCCTCAATGGCTCTGACCTTATCAGCATTCCCCTGATCTCATACTTAGCTTGTATACTTAGCACACAGCTAATGAGAACTAGTCTCATCCTCATTTCTTCTCCTCAGATGTGTATTATGTGAGCTGATGTCTAATGTCCTTCCAAGAAGACAAATGATGTACTTATGTAGCCTATAACTCAGGTCAAGACTGCACACCAACTACATCTAGGTACCTTTCTTAAATTATGGCTTAGCACTTTCTCTTTTATCATTAAATGATAGCAGAACAGTATATCTCAGACAATTATAAAGTCATCTATCAAGTTTATTAATCTGCAAAAGGATTTACGGATTGTAAACAACAACAGGGTAAAATTACTATGCCAAATTCAGGATGACTCAAATAACACATTCAATCTAAAGCCCAGCTCTGTTGTGCATGTAATTATTTCAAAGAAATATTCTCCATTTACCCAAACAAAAACCAACAAAAAAATCAGAGCAAACCTAAGCAAGGATGATTCTGGATAATGTTTTCCATTAAGACAGTTGAGAAAGGTGTTTGCTCACAAGAAAGGAAAAAAAAACAAATCCCATAATCCTCTTCTCTGCTCTCTAAGGTTGCCATGACACATGGTGTAAAAGCTGCAAATAAACAGACCTGCCAAATGACACCAACATCCTTCAACTACCTGGCTTACACACTGCCTCCGTCTGCCCTTTTCAAACATAATGCGGATTTCACACTTCAAACATATGTTGCATCACTTGCTTTGAACATCAGAAAATTTGAGAGAAAAAAAACACTCTCAAAAGTTAAATATATATATGAAAGTAAATACAGAGTAGTGTAGTTTCATGTAATTCTTGTTTGTACTAAACAAAATTTGACTGATTAATACTGATACTAAGATATTACAATCTTAAAATACTAAAATATTACAATAAAAACGTAACTGCAGACATTAGGTTTTGCAAACACTGACCTGAGTGACATTTTTTTCATGTTTATTTAAATAAACCATTTTGTCTACAAAAAACCCTCACAGTTGTGCACATGCCAGTTTTGCAAAAATAAATCATCATGAATTATCCTAGCAACCAGCAAAAATACTATGTAAACTATCCTAATCACTAATATGTCTCCTAGCTATATACATGGTTAATACAAAGTATGCGTTGTGATACAAATTTATAGTTAATAGGTGTGCCCAATGCTTGAGTACAACTCAACTGTAATACAGAAACATCACTGAGAAAAGGCTTTAAACAGCCAGCTCACGTCAAATTGTGAGCAGGAACATTTCACCCACTATGAGCACTGGGGCGCTGCCTGGAGGGTTGAAAAAAACAAATCCCGGTTTATAAATCATTTACAACAACTAGACCTGTTTGTGCTGCAGCCGGGCACTGGTCACAGCGTCCCGAGTATTTACTCATTCAGTGGCTTGTTGCAGTGGAGCCCATTCTTACAATAATTGAATCAGCAATACAGACACATTCAGTACGAGTCCACTGGAGAAAATTTCCTTAATCAATCAAATGTCTGTTGCTATCCAAAAACGATAACATTGCTTTAAATGACGGGTCACATGTTCTAGTATCAAGAGCTTCAAATGCCAAGTTTAGCAAACACACCTAATGTTACACAATCTGTTAATACAGATGTTAATACAGTTGCCTTTTTAAATCAATCTGAGATAATTCAATCTGGGAGAAAATTTAAATGTTAAGCAGACATCATTTGTGTTTAAACAGAACAGAGACCAGTAACTATTGTCATATTAGCAGTATGGCTAGATTATTACTGCAGTATGCATTTTTGCTTGTTAAGGTATTTACAAAAGTCCTTTTGCTTGACCTATATTTTTAAGTATTTTATATCTTTAAAGTTATTTATTGAATGCTGTATGGTTTGTATTTTTGAAGGAGTTCAGCTGGTTATATATAACTCTAAGCTAATGTGCCTGCGCTGTTCATGGTCTCCAGCTTTTTTGTCACCTGTTTTCACTGTCTTGGAATCACTTTTAGCAGGCTAAAGTTCACCACAAGAGAGATTTTTGATGCTCCAATATAATTTGCGTACATCAGTAGAAAGTCATGTATTTATTATGAAAAATGACACCACCCTCCTTGTTGGCAAAACTACACTTCACCGCTGGGTGCGAGTGCTTCTCTTGGCTATCTGTGAGGATGAAAGATAGATTGTGCTATTTGTCAGTGGAACAGAGCTTAAATCCACACTCCAGACATCAACTGTGAGCTGTATTATGTGTCAAGCACACATATGCACATAGAATCCCGACTATGTGGCTATTAAAAGTAGGAAAATTAGGACGTGGCAAGAAAAGAATGTTCCATCCTCTCTCTTTCTATTGCAGAAAATTCATCAATCAATCATCATTTCTCTCTAAAGAGCTTCCAGCTCTCTCTTTTTGTCTTTCTCTATCCAAGTTCAGATAAAGCTCTATTAGGGCTTCACCGGCACTACTGTAGCATTTCTGCTAATCCACTAAGCAGCAATAAACCACAATAACAGCATTCAATCAGCACTGGTTTATATTGGTAGAAACAGAAGTATACTTGTCATGTTCCTTCCAGAAATTCTGTTTAACACATCTGGCAACTGACAAACCATAAAGTGTTTTTGTCAGTTGCCAGATGCGAGATACAGACAGATTAAAGCATAATTTGGACAATCTGACAACTGATGTTGGCAAATCACTGGAGGCTAAGTCTCAGAAAGAGCAGAGAGAAAGGAAAGGTGTAAGGGCTGAGCTCCTGAGTTTTAAGTGCCTAGTACAGATGACATTTTAAATTTAAACAGTGCAAAGATTAGTTCTCAGAGTCTCTGCAGGATGCTCGTTTCATTTTGATGG
This sequence comes from Brachyalestes nurse, assembly GCA_037974405.1. Taxonomy (NCBI): domain Eukaryota; kingdom Metazoa; phylum Chordata; class Actinopteri; order Characiformes; family Alestidae; genus Brachyalestes; species Brachyalestes nurse. The sequence continues at coordinate 17,289,442 of JBBPCY010000002.1, read as the reverse complement.
TGATTACTGTGGACTCCTCCTTATATCACAAACACGCAGTACAACAAGCAGTATGGCCCACTGACAGATTTTATACACTGTGACTGCATTATAGCACTTTGGTCTTTATTTTAGTGGCCTATGCCTTTTTGTATGTAATGTAGACTTAGTGGCACCAGCAGTAGGAATTATTACAAATATCTACAAGTGTATGTAAGACAAGAATATAAGCCTCATTCATCTGCTATATCTATGGCCAGCATTGCAGAGGAAAAAGTGTATGGACACCAGCAGTATTGGCACTAGCAAACACCCTTCTCTTAAAGCCAGTGTTAATGCAGGGAGCAACCTCAAAAAAGTGGATGGGAGACCACAGGAGACACATATGTACACTAGCAGTAAAATGTTTCATACTGAAGAGCTCAGTCATTTTAAATGTGGAACCGTTATAGTCTGGGATTTTGTCATTACCGATATTAACTGAACTGTAGCAATTCATGAAAAATTTGAAATTTGGGAGATGGGAGATGGGGAGAGACATAGATGAAAAGGCATGAAATGACATGAGAATAAGCACCTGACACCTGACTTGTTCTTCTGATGTAGTCAGAAGCTTGTTGTATTATTTTATGCTCACAGATTACTCAAATACAATTTGACAAGGAGTCAATTAAAACAAAATATTATCACAGTCTAATTTAATGTTGTTACTTAGCAGGGGGATAGATGGCATACGCGGCTCTGTCCTGTGAACCACAGACTTTTCCTATAACACTGTGGTAGCAACTACAAAAAAGGAATTAACACATCCTACACATAATTTACCACAACTCAAACAATTCAGCTGTCATGTTACACAATCATTAAAAAAGAAATATGTAATCTTTCTGTCAGCAAGCAGGATTTCTGCCAGTGCTAGACAAGACCATCACCACTATCCCTACACAAAACACACACCTACTGACAGATCAATACAATATCACTGTGTAATACTATAACCAAGTCGAAGGACAGCAGAGCCTTCTATGCGGTGTGTATTTCTGTAACATAATTCTTGAATGGAACAGTTAATGATGCCACAGGGGCTGCTGCATTTGGCAGAGAAAACATTGTGTGTATGTGTGTGTGTGTGTGTGTGTGTGTGTGTGTGTGTGTGTGTGAGGTTTACCTATGATCCCGCTGTCCTTGCTTTCTAATGTGGAGCTGGGGCTGGTGATAGTGCCGCAGGGGCTGCGCTGGCTGGCGGGAGGGCGGCTGGTGCTGCTGTTCAGAGTGGAGCAGGGGCTGTCTGTGCATGCAGATGCTGTGCTACTGGTCAGTGTGGAGCAAGGACTCACACCCTGATTCACCAAGTACTACAGAAAAATAAACCCAACACACAAACAGCTTTTTCAGCTTTAATCAATACACACTTCATTCAAACATTTGACCATATTCACATTGCTTTCCTTAAAAATGAAAGGAGGGAGAAAGGAGATCTAGAGGACATGAACATAAAAGCCATAACCCATAAAACACATTATGATCAACAGTTTCCATCTTGAGGAGGGCCCAAAGAGTTCAACTCGAGTTCAGTCTTTTTTCCCCAGACTCCAAACAAACCCATGCGCATCCACTGCTTCAGAAAAATAAATCAGCCTCTCATTAGTCACACAGAGACACGTGTTTGGAGTAAGATCACTCACCACATTATTCATCTACACCAAAACAAACCACAGGCAAACTGCTTTAACTTCAAACCATCTCAAAGCTCTAAGCCCCAGTCTCTCTGCAATCCACTCTCTTCTCTACTTCAGATCAGGCGGACTTCTGACAGTGTTCGATCCACTCAGCTTTTCTTTGAAAGATGACTACAGTAGCGCCTGATTCAAACTGCTTGCTCCAGATGAAAAGTGGCTTACGAATCAATGCTTATTAATGTTCATTAGGCATGGATATCCTGAGAGTAAAGGAATTTTAAATTTTTTTGAGTAACAAAAGGATTATGTAAGAAACTGATTTGATTACTTTATTAGCAATATCTTCATGAGGCCAAGCTGCATGGTACTATAAAGATCAGCAGGAGGAAGATTGTGGAAAGCATCATATGTAGAGGATGTTAAACTGAATAATGCAAAGTGTTGCAAATTAATAATTATTTGACAAACGAGGGAAATGTGAAGGCTTCTTCTGGGTTTAAATATTCCATATACGCTTATGAATAATATTTGGGACAAAAGACATCTACAAAAGAAAGTACTTAAGTTAATGAACTCAGGTGTAAGGTAAGAGTACTGCTACTCTTTACGCTGATGTCTTACATAACTCGTCTTGACTGAATATACCGTTACCCAAATAAAAATATTTCCATATAGAAAATGTACTATTTATGTACTTGTTTGATTTATTTTGCTCCTTCAAAACAACCTGAAGCACACAGCAAACTGAAGAGGAATCTAAGTTTTGTTTATCAATATCTGTAAATCTTAAAATCAGTATCAGAATGTACCATCTCCAGATAAAACCTAACAGGTTGAACCACTTGTGACTTGCATCTAAGATGCCATTCATAATATATCCACAAACAGAATCCACACGCAGAAGACTCGAAGGTTCCTCTGCTCCTGACCAGCATTCAGAGTCTAATAATCCCTGCCAAACACTCAAGCATACATACATACACACACTGATATATTACACTCTCTATTTCTGGACAAGCTCTTGAACACACAAGTTTGTGAGGGGGCAGACCAAAGAGGAGACACTGGACTACACATGTCAGCTGAGCACAAATCAATTTCTTTAGCCACACACAACAAACCATCTACAACACACAGCACTGCCCAAACCCTCTAATACACTCAAAGCACACACACACTAACACACTTTAACTGTATATACACTATCAATAACACACGGATCAAAGTTAGCCTTAAAGTGACAGGACAAAGCCATTCGTGAAAATGAGCCTTTAATCCAGCTTGTGTTCAGGATACACAATACCATGCACTGATTATCTTCTCTTACCCTTGGATAACTCTGCTTTTCTCTATGTCTCTCACTTTCTCTCTATCGTTCTTTCCGTCAAGACATAGATATACATTACTTCGTTCCTTTCCTCTCTTCCTTATCTGTCTTTCTCGTCCCCTAGACTTCCCGCCCATATCACACCCCAACTGCACCCCCACACACACACAGCTGCAGAGGGAAAATGAAATACCTTCTTTTCATTCTTGTTGTCCATAGGTATGCGTGAAGAGCCTGGGATGCCTTCACCCAGCAAGAAGCCCAACCGTGTCATCAACTCCTGAGTGGCGGGGGAGGGGCCAGGACTGGTCGGCTCTGAGAGAGGGGGGGAGAGAGAGAGAGACAGAGAGAGTGAAAGAGGGAGAGCAGGAAAGAGATGTAAAAACAGACAGTGAAGGGCAGAGAGGCAGGCATAAAAAGAGAAAGGGAGAGAGAGACAGAGAGAGATAGACAGAGAGAAAAAAAAGAAATGTTAGTTTCCCACACTGGCAGAATGGGAGTGCGGGACAGTGTGTATTTCCCTGTTTGTTCTGCTCTGTGCGACTCAGTCTCTTGGGGTCGGCACAAGCTGCGAGAAAAGCGACTGCGCAGTCAGCT